>LOEQ01010355.1:33379-52973 GCA_001685075.1 Bramus lutescens | reverse complement strand
TGGGTGCCTAATCTGGTTGGATGCTCACCTTCTTTGACCTGGATGGAGGGGGGATGACCTTGGACTTCCCATAGGGAAAGGAACCCGGATTGATCTCTGGTTTGGAGAGTGAGGGGGAGGGGAAGTTTGGGGGAATGGGAGGGAAATGGGAGGAAGGGAGGAGGTGGAAATTTTTAATAAAAAATCACTAGAAATTATATACAGGATTTGCCATGTTAAAAGCCTAATTTTTTTCTACAGTATAATATAATTTTTATACTTCTCCCTGGGAGAATGATACTGAAAAGAAGGATTCATTTTTAAATACATATTTCCTCTTACATCATTTGTAAATTGTTAATAAAAGGTAGAAAATGTCTAGTTTTTAAAAGGAAACAAGCTCTGTAATGATTATATGAGTTCCATATCTTGCTTTATAACAATGTACAAAACATACAAGCTGTACTTCATCTATACAGCATTGTGTTTACTGAGACCTAAAGAAAATCTCCTAGTTTCATAGATTGAGTAAGAAAATGGAAAAGTTTTGTAAGACAAGGCACTTATTTTAACCAATATAATGTACTTAATAATATAATGAGCAATAAAAACTGGCAGGAAAAAGTTCAACAAAAAAGGACTTAAGAATTAGGGGGAAGAATTCAGTGTGTCAGTCCTAATGTTCTTTTAGGTCCATTTCTAAAGGAAAACATGGGTTTTACCCATTCATCTGAAGGTCGCTGTTCACTGGTCTCTAGAATAGTATTTCAAATAGAGGTCAAGGGGGAGAGAGTGAGTCCCTGAAATAACAACGTTGAATGATGGAGAGAGAAGCAAATCCTAGGAAAATGTTTTCTTCCACGAGCTAATAATTCGCTAATGGTAACAAACCACAGCCTGCCTCACAGTTGGCGTGTTCCGGTTGCTGCGCTGTCTTCTGTGTCTCAAGTAACTTGTGCTAAAGAAGGAACATGAATGATAATAACTTCCATCGTCAGATTCTTTGATATTTTTGTTGTTGTTCTAGAATAAAGCCCATCCAGTTAATATCTGTGTGTCATTAAGTAGGCTCTCTGATCCTTGACAGATGTCAAGTTATATCTTGTTGTTGTGGTCTAATTCTTCTATATTCTCTAATTTTCTTTTTTTTTCCTGTTTATCAGAAAGTACAACACAAGAATGATTGAAAGCCAGAATTGCAAGTCTCAAACAAGTCTGTGGAGCAGGAGGAGTAGGTACCCCAGAGCAGGAATGTGTTCCCTGACAGAGACAAGAGCAGCATCTCATCAGAAACAATGGCAAGGACACCAGGAATCCAAACGGGTGCCCTGTCCACCCAAGTACACAGTTGTCTGTCTCCCTGGAGTTGTGTTCTAATTGACTGATTCATTCTGTACCTGGGAGCTCCATCCTTGGACTGCTACTTGCTGAGAGTGAACTGAAGAAATTCAAGTTGATATAGGTCCAGATAGGCTTAAATTAGCTCTATTTAGGCAAACGAGGTAAAAAAAAAAAGGCTAACCCAAGGAAAGCCTGCCAACTTAGAGAGGGAAAACAAGTCCAGGAAAAGGATGGAGGATTTCCAATCCCAGTAGCTTCTCTGTCCCTTTTCCACCATTTTGTATTAAATGGAAACAAGGAAAGAGAAAGAAGAAAGGCAAAAACCACCAAATCTGTGTCAGATTGCCCCTCAAGAGAAGCCTGTGTTTTACTTTCTTTATAAGGGGATTGGGGTATTTTGTGTCATGGCTGGTGCTAGCCCAGACCATTGCTAGAGGACATTCACACATAATAAGTGTCATAGTGTGTGGACAATAATATAATTTTAAATTTGCACAGCAGATACCAGAAGGTTCTGAATTGCAACAGCCATCACTAGCTTTTACTATAAGAACCTTTGTAAATAAGTATCGTAATTACCTTGATGAAAACTATGACTAAGTACTAAGTAGACAATGATTACCTAGACTTGAATCATCATTCCTTTCTTGACTGTCTAGTCTCTCCTAATGAAGTCCTTCTCCACCAAATCATGAAACATAAGTTACTGTATGGTCATTGCTATTATTATAGCACATGGGTAAAATTTCAACAGTCCGTGCATTCTGCTTTCCCTACAACAAGTGAGCAGCTATCTCTATTTACCCTGTAAGCCCTTAATAATCCTTCAAATCACAGCAACTTGTAAAGTCCACAGTAAAGCCTTAACTAATTCTACTGGAGTGAGCGAGATAATCACAATCGTTATCTATAATCCCCCATCACCCTGCCTGCTCATTAAGTATGCTTACACATTAACGTTGAGTTTGCCTATTTACATGACATTATCAGGCTGCAAGCACTCTGATGGAAGAGAAAACCTGTGTGTTTGTTTCACCTTTTGTTCCTTGGAAGCAGCATTTACTAATTAACCACCAAATGTTGTCTCTATTCATGTTCTGAAGAGTGCATTCCACTACTGAATATCTGAATAATCTAGTCTTTGTTCCCGGTTCACCATAAAGACAAAAGTATAAACATAGGAATGTAGTGATTAAGATTTAGATTCAGAATTTCTGAGTTACTGCTGGCCACATCATTTTGAATTTCTGCCTTCATCTTTAAAATGGAAGTTATGGAATTCTACAACATATGATATGTTTTAAAGACATTAACTTATGGCTATGAAAAATTTAAACATTTTATAGTAGGTCTTAGACATGAAGTTGTGATCATCAAAACAGAAGATGTATAATAAGCATAAGTTGGATCAAATAAAAACTAAATATGTGTTTGTAGAGCTTCAACTACTGAAATTAGGAAACCTCAATGCAACCAAAAGACAGCTTCAGAAATGTCTGCCGGGGAAAATGTATACAACAGTAGAAAACAAACAAACAAAAAAGAAATGCCTACTGTAGCAAAATGGCAGCATTCTCCCTTCATAAGATGGCTGTTGGCAAGTGCCATTATACAATTTTTAACTATGACCAAAGTCGGAGCACTATGAGAGCTATGTTATCACAAGAATTGATGCACACAGAAAGGCCATCATGGGAAAAGCTCACTAATCCTCTGTGGTTTCTATCAACAGAGAGCTTCCCCTGCTACTACCAGGTTATTTATTGTTGATTGCATCCATGTTGAGAATGCATGTAAATAATCCAAGTCTTCTGTTTTTATTTTTTTTATAAAAAGTGTCCCTACATCATGTGGAGTAATTTTGGGCTTGTGGAATAATTATCCACATACTTACATACACATAAAAGACAAAATTTCCCTCCTAAAACTAGAAGTGCTGAAAGAAGATTTTCCCACCTACTATAGAATTCAACAGAAATATAGATGGAACAGCAATAGAAGCAAAAACACCGCACAATAGATGTGAGGAAACAGGTATAGGACTTTTATAGATACTAAAATTCCCAAATCTTTCCTTCCCTAGTGACTAATCAGACTATTTTCCTTAGTCCTTCCAGTCCGCTGTTCATATGAATGACCTCCAAGGTGACGTTGTGAGCATTCTATTAAAGAGATATCCTCATCTCCAAGGAGGTACACATGGTATGCATATCCTGGACTCAACTGGGCTTTGCTGCAGTTCACAGTAAGTCCCTTCTGCAGAAGCATTGTGCTCTGTATTCATCCACCAAGAAATCTAAGGACAGTGGGTAAATATGTACATTGATGACATGGGAATGTTGAAGAGAAATCAGAAAATGAAACCCAATTTGGAACTAAATTGATAATTTTTCATAAGATCAAGGACATGCTCTTGACTCAATCTAATAAAAAAAAATGAAATTTAACAAGCTATAATTTGCCAACAGCCAAAGACATTGAGTACAAGTATTTGGAGATGGATTACTATTTTAATTTTAGGACACAATCAGTTAGTTCAACTTTTTTCTTCACAGACCTGATGAGGGATAATCTCTTTGACTCTGTTGCTGACTAGTGTTCAGGAACTAATAAGACATTGGTGATAAACTCCCTAGATCTGAAAAATACCTCATTATAAAGTCTTCTGTTTTCTTTCTCTTTGAGAAAAACTGATTGCCTGTTCCCTCTGACAATTGAGTAATTTATATAAGACTAGAGATCATTTTCTCCTCTGCTCACCAACACTCAGTGCGTGATACATTCTGTATTCTTCATGTCCCACAAAACAGTCTCACAGAAAATTGTATTTACCTATTATAAACACATGCAGAAACATAAAACCTTCCCAGAGTATCTTGGATCATGTTGTTCATATTGTTGTTTCCAAGGTCTGTTTTGCCATAATGTGTCTGCCTCCATGTTGAAGTCCTTCAGTTTATAAAATTCAGATTATCCAGGGCATTTTAAAGATGAAAAGCATAACCCAAATAATATTCATGTGGAAAATTAATCAAGACTACAACACCTAAGGGGAATAAATGGGTCCAAAAATGTCCACAATGCTTTATTCTCTTCTGTCTCTGAAAACACTTGTCACATAGGGACACAGATGAATGGCACAAGATCTCCATCTAAGACACAGGACTAAGAAAGGCAGCTTCCTAAGTAACCACGGTTGTTGGGCCAACTCATCTGAAAGCCAATAGAACGTTCTCCATGTTTTCTTAAACTAAACCCATGATTATTTTTAAAGTATGAATACAAGAACAAATGATGCTGTTTATATCCCATCTGCCCATTAGGAACTAGAAACCTCAGTGAAAGTGAGGTAATAACTTGGTCATCCACCTGTATCTAAGAAAGTATCACCTATTTGCTGATGGGAAACATACAGACAGAGTTTTAAATGTGTCTATATTATTGTAGGGACTGTGTGAATTATTAATAATCTCCAGAATGAATAACCACTTTGAAGAAACTAAGTGTTGCTAATTTCTCAGAATTACATATTTTGCCTTTGATTTTAGGCAAACACAGGATTGAGTCTTTTGTAGGTTAAGATTCTCCCCTGTGTTCCTTTCAGGTTCTTTGCAATGTATAAGTATGTGGGTGGTTTTTCTAACAGAAATTTTTACTACTTTTCTAATAAGAGGATATTATGAATTTATTCATTCAACAATAAACACAGCTGCAAAATGGGTCATAAAAATATGACATGAATATTTTTTGTAACTACCATGTCAGCTATAATTGAGAAATAAATTAAATGAGCCACTGGCTTCCCATCATCGGTTTCAGTATTTTCCCCAGTATTTATGTATTTAATGGAAGGTTAACAGTATTTATTAATTAATTATTCACCATCTAAATTGCTGCATTTATATTGATTACACCCTAACATATGGTTCCTTTTTACAATACACTCAAGTTTATGAGAGTATAAACTCCATAACTAATATAGCTTTCTGTTTAACCTTCACTACAAAGTTTATCCATGTTGGTGGTGTATAGGCTTCTGTTATAATAGCTGTGAGTATAATATTATCTATCATTATGGTTAGACATACTTGAAAGGTAGAGAAAATAGACAGTACATCAATGTGTTTTATGTGTTAAATCATAAGATGAAGAATTTTTGATAACTTCTAGTGAGAGTAGAGATATCCAGGAATCATTGGGATGTATTAAATAGCAACATAGCCTCCACCCCTTGTATTTGTAAGAGACCCACAGTGACATGGCTTATATTACCTCAGGGAACACTGTAGCACATACATTTTGTTTTTTCAAACCAGATGTTTCATATTATTATCACTGTTATCGTTTTTGTCTTAACCCCTCTATGCTGCTGAAAACTATATCACCGATTGAGCCACCACGCTGGTCATTACTTAGCTAAGTGACTTAATTGTAACATTTTATTGATGCTATAATAACAAAAAAATGCATACGAACATGCTTTGTCTTTCAATGTATTACTTATTTAATTATATAACTATAAGTCTTAGTATGATAACAAGAAGAAACACAGTTGAGACAAATAGAATAGGTAACAATACTGCATTGTGGTGGTTTGAATATTAATGGTCCCTCTAGTCTTATAAATTTGAAACTAAACTAAAATATGTTCCTTGGTCATTAGAGAGTAGCACTACTTAACAGAGATTATGAGATGTGAACTTGTTGGAGTAAGAGGTCTCTTATTGGAGGAAGTGTTACAATGAGGATGGGTTTTGAAGTTTCAGAAAGCCACACCAGGCCTAATAGCTCTCTCCTTCCTGCTGCCTACAGATCAAGACGTAGAACTCTCAACTTCTGCCTTCATTCCAATGGTCCCCACAATAGTGGCAATGGACTAAACCTGTAAAACTTTAAGCAAGCCCCAAATAAATGCTTTTCTTTGTAAGAGTTGCCATGATTATGGTGTCTTTCCACAGCGATAGAACATTGACTAAGACAAACAGCCACCAACTGTTTTCTGTCTTGTCCCAATGTTTTATTTGTTATCCAGTACCAACTCAATACAAACCTGGTAGCTAAAAGCATTCACATTTACTTTGCTCACGGGTTTGAAATTTGAGTGCAGCCAATGGTTTTAGATTAATCTTTATATTTTGAGTTATGTTGATTTGATCTGATAAAATCCTTCAATTAAGTTCAAAAGTATGTAGAAGCCATTTCTACTTCTCTGTGAACACTACTTTCTGAACACCGATCTTCTCTAAATTGCTACCATCTTTACTTCTAGGATGATACACCAAGATGGTGTGGAACACACACTATGCACACATGCAAACATGTAAACACACACATATGTACAAACATGCATATATTCATATACACACAGAAACACATATATATAAACACCTACAATATACACACACACATAGATAAATACACATACACACTCACACACCACACTATGTAGTGAGGAACATTTCTTAGTTCAGATAAAAATTTCTTCTTATTTAATTGTTCGGGCTGCTATTATACACAAACACATAACATATCAAAAAGCTTTGCGTGTTTCAGAAACAGCTAGGGAAACCTAAGAGAACATTCTCTTGGGAAAAAATGGAAGAAAAAATTGCAATATAAAGTATTAGTCAACAACTAGAATATTCCGAGACTAACATTTTCCTCTAATGTCAGCTAGCATCCCATGTTTCTGTGACAATCAGTCTGAGCATAAATATGAAGTGGGGCCAAGTTGATGAAGTGTCATTGTCACTTGCTGCTTGATTTCCTTTCAACGCCCCTCAAGTTGCTTCCCACACAGTGTCATGCGTGGGTTAATTGACAGAGATGGTTTTCATTAGACAAAGCATTTCCTGCTTACACGGCTTACATGGTATCTGATATGAGAGGCTTTAAGTCAGACTGAGATGAGCAATCATGGAGGAGGCAAACAACCATGGGGATTGCAGATGTAGTGATGAAGATGTCAACAGTGCTGGTGTCTACTTCTACCTTATTGTTTCTGTTTCCTAGATGACAGTAACCCCCCCTCCCTTACCATGTAAGAATCAAAACTATCTCCAGCCACCTGGGACTTTTAGAAAAAAAATTGTTTTAGAAGAAAGCATTCATTTGCGGCTTACAGTTTCAGAGGGTGAGTCCATGACCATTAAGATGAGGAGCATGGCAGCAGGCAGGCGAGCTCACATCTTGATCCACAAGTAGAGAGTGGAGAGAAGCACATTGGGAATGCTTGAATCTTTTGAAGCCTCAAAGCCAGTCTCCAGCGATACACCTCCAATATGGTTTCACTTCCCCATCCTTTCCAAGCTCTTTCACCAACCAGGGACCAAGTTTTCAGATATGTGTACCTATAAGGGCCATTCTCCTTTTTTAAAAAAAAAATTGTCTGTACTCTCATGAAAAATACTTGCTTTAGTTTGTTTTAGGTGAGAATAAAAAAATACCTGAGACTGAATAATTTATAATAAACAGAATTATACTGGCTCACAAACTTGGATCTGGAATATCTTAAGTCAAGATGCCAGATGACTGACTGACTGGATAGGACATTCTCATCTTCTGTATTTGTTTGCATCTCTGTGGGTGTGATGAAATTTTGACTAAAATAAACTTGTAGGGAGGATCATGTTTATTTCATTTGCACGGTGCTCTCCATCATTGAGGCAAACCATGTCAGGGTCTCAAGGTGAGAATAGGCAGCGACTAAAGCAGATACCACAGAATAAGGTGCCTTACTGCCTTTCTTGTACACTGTAGGCTCATCTGCCTGGGGATGACAACACCCCACGGTAGGCTGCATCCTCCAGCATCAAGTATCAGTTAAAAACATACTTGACAGGCATGTCCAATGTGATCAATTCAATTTTTCACCTGAGGGGCTCTCTTTCCAATGTATGTCAGATAAACAATTAAAATTAACTATGGCAAAGTCCAAGAATCACAAAACGAGTACAAACTGCTCTTTTGTAACAAGATCAATACGACCCAGGAGACTGAAGCCCTCTGGTGCAATTTCTATCTAATGCTCTGTCTTTAAAAGTTGCTATGGTGTTAAATAAACTTACATATACATTCTGGATGGAACAAATGCTAAAATTACTGCATTATTGATAAGGAACAGTGACTGAACTTCTCTGTCTGTGAGAGGAATCAGTAAATGAAACACTTATGAAATATATTTCATTGCTGTGGACTGAAGCATAGTTTCTACTGATTAAAAGAAAAGCACAAATATCAAAAAAGCTATTTTTTTATTTTAGGAATTAGGCTAAGTTAGGGACTTTGTCATTTAAGAGACAGTATCAGTTAAATTTGCATTTGAATGCATGTTTATCTCACCAATATTACTAACACATTAAAAACAGCAAAGGCAGCAAGTAAGTAAAGGTTTTGATGCCCCCTTGTGTGACTATCGCATCTCATTGTCACACTGTCCCAGGAAACTGTTTTAGAATACAACTGTACTGAAGTCTTATGGAGAAAAATGATCTAGCAAGAATGCAAACTCAGCTAAGGACTAGACACACATACACTTCATCAAATAAAATCCAATCTTGCAGCATAAAGAACATACAGTATACCATGAAGCTAGCTATTATTTCTGTAGTACCAAAGTCTTGGGATACTGGTAAATCTATAGCTTCCACCAAGTCATCAAATTCATAAATGAAAGAACAGAGATTAGAACTCTCAGTGTCTGAATTCTTACTACCAAGTTTTCTCATACTGCATGAGAAAAACCATGACAAGACAGAGTACACCATGCCTTACAACAGAATTTGTTCAATGAATAGATAAGGACATTAGCAGGTTTTCAATTACACAAATAAATTATAAACCATTTCATTTTTCTTAGAAACCCTGAAATAATTCAAGATCACCTGTTTTCAAAAGGGAAACAGGAAAACTACATGACTCCTGTTAAGGACCAGTATTTCTGTTTTAAAAAATTGAGGCAGAGCATAAGAAAATATGAGCATACACACTGATTGTCATATTAATTCTGAGTGTCAATGAGACTAAGAATTACTTAACAGGGAGCTTCTGGGGAGTTGGTCCTGTTAGAAATAATCAAAGGAATACATCTCAGAGCCAAGGCAACAACCATACTTGGGGACTCTGACTGATTTAAGTATTTAGAAAGTATATAAATTCAAGAGAAATTTTGAACAATAAATTAGTCTTAAATTTATTAGATTTCAGCTCTCGATTTTGCAGTGTTGCCTGCCTGTTCTCTATCTATAGCTCTGGACTAGACAGACGTGAATTCAATGAAGAAGTTACAGAAGGTAAGAGCAGCAGTACAATAAAAGTTCATTCTCCTCCACATCCTGAGACCTGTGTCTTGTTTTCTGCTTACTTTTTCTGATTATGGAAATACTGACACAGAGAAGCAGAGCTGTTATTGTGCCTTCCTTAAGTAACAAATGTATCTCCCTCCATCTGAAGAAAACTCAAGAAATAAGGGATCCTCTATCTTTGTGTAAAACCAATGTCTCTGTTTTTCTCACTTTCTTCTTTTTGGAATCAGGAACTACTAATATAGGCATTCAAGAGTTCTTGCATATGTAACACTGTTTAAAGACAACTGTGCAATCTGATCAGTATCTCAGAAAACACTCAAAGAGACCTTGGACTTCATAGCCGAACACAGACATTTCTTATACTAGTCAAAAACAAATCAAAATAACAAAACTTGGAAAGGAGAAAATCTACTCCCATTTACTACGTTACTTGTTTCAGAGGTCCAGTGTTCAACAACATGAAGAATAAAATAAAAAAACTAACAAACAAACAACAGAATAATTCCTATTAAAGCAATAAATAAATGAACAGAAACTATCTTAAAATACCTGACACCAGATTTCTGTATTCGACAAAGACTGCCAAACACTGTCTTATGGTGACACAAATAGCTAATATAAGAAGTGGTAAAAAGTGAAGAAAACAATGCAGGAGAAAAGCAAATTATAAAAGGTGCTACAAAGCACACGAGCACGTGCACACACACACACACTAGTACACACAAATATGCATCTGAAGCTGAAAAAAAGGGGCAATCAAATATAGTAGTAGTGATTCTACAATGTACCTAAGCCATTAGAAGGAAAGTGACAAAATTGAAGGCAGAATGATTGAAATTACCAAGTAAGGAACAGAAAAAGCAACAAGATTAAGCAAAAAAAAAATGAATAGAGTCTAGGGACCTGTAAAACATCGTCCAATGGGATAACCCACACATTCTTGAAGCCCAAAAAATATGAAAATATATAGAGAGAATATTTGAAGAAATAATGTTATTTTTTTCTAAAATTTGATTAGAGACATGGATGTAAGCACCTGGAAAGTTCAAAGAATGCCACATAGGGTAAACGTCAACTGTGCTAAGTCCCTGCATTCAATGTTTAGAAAGACAAAATGGGACAATCTTGAAAATGGGCAGGAGAGAAACAACTTGTCACATACATGAGCTCTTCAATGAGATTAAATAGCAATTTTTATCACAAACATTGAAAGCAATAGGACTGAGAATGTATATATTTAAAAATGATTGAAAAGAAAAGACATTACCCTGAGATCTTATATCCATGAAAAAACCTTGCAAATGTGGGAAATTAAAATATTTACAGATAAATGAAAATAAAAGGAATCCATTACCACTAAATATGCCCTGTACATGCTAAACAGAGACATTAAACGAAAAGGCATTGGACAGTAACTGCATGAAGTTACCCACTCCCTCCCCTCCTCCCATTTCCTCCACACACACTCCCACCCCACCCCTCCAATCCTAAGAGAGGGTAAGGCACTTTGCTTTGTGGAAGGTTCAAGGCCCTCCCTACTACATCTAGGCTGAGCAAGGTATATATTCAAAGAGAATAGGATCCCCAAAAGCCAGTACACACAGTAGAGTTAAATCCCAGTCCCGCTGCCTGTGGCCCTTCAGTTTGCCCCAGCCATACAACTGTCAACCACATTCAGAGGGACTAGTTTGATTTCATGCTTGTACCTTCCCAGTCCAGCTGGAGTTGGTGAGCACCCATTAGCTCAGGTATAATGTTTCAGTAGATGAACCCTTCATGGTCTGGACCTCTTAACTCATAGCTCATATTCTCTTTCCTTCAACTCTTCAACTGGACCTTGGGAGCTCAGTCCAGTGCTCTGATATGGGGCTCTGCCTCTGTTTCCATCTGTTGGTAGACAAGGTTCTTTGGTAATATTTAAGATAATCATCAGTCTGACAACAGGGAAAGGCCTGTTCAGGCACCCTCTCCTCTATTGCTTAGTATCTTATCTTGGGTCAACCTTGTGGATTCCTGGGAATTTTTCTAGAGCCAGGTTTCTTGCTAACCCCATAAGGACTCCCTCAATCAAGATCTCTCTTTCCTTGCTCTCATATCAGTCCTTCCTCCATCTTGACTATCGTATTCCCTCAAGTTCTCCTCAACCCTCCCCTTCTCCCATTTTCTTCCCCTTCCACCATTCCTCCTACCCCCTGTCCCCATGCTCCCAATTTCATCAGGCGATCTTAATTGTTCCAATTTCCTGGTGGGTCTATGTTTGATTTTCTTTGGGGTTACCTTATTTCTTAACTTCTCTAGGATCATGAAATATAGGCTCAATGTCTTTTGTTTATAGCAAGTATCCACTTCTGAGTGAGGACATACCATATACTTTTTAGGGGGTCTTGGTTTTCTCACTCAGGATAGTGTTTTCTAATTCCATTCATTTTCATGCAAAATTCAAGATATCATTTTTTAACCACTGAGTAGTACTCTAATGTTTAAATGTGCCACATATTTTTTTTTATCCATTCTTCCATTGAGGGGCATCTAGGCTGTTTCCTGGTTCTGGCTATTNTGTTCCCCTTACTCCACATCCTCTCCAGCACAAGCTATCATTGGTGTTTTTGATTTTAACCATTCTGACAGGTGTAAGATGGTATCTCAAAGTTGTTTTGATTTGAGTTTCCCTGATAGCTAAGGAAGTTGAACTTTTCCTTAAGTATCTTTTGGCCATTTAGAATATTTCTTTTGAGAATTCTCTGTTTATTTCAGTACCCCATTTTTAAATTGGGTTATTTAGAATTTTAATGTCTAATTTCTTGAGTTCTCTATATATTTTGGAGATCAGACTTCAGATCTCCCATTCAGTAGGCTGCCTCTTTGTCTTATTGACTGTGCATGACTACTTCTTAAAATGCTATGCCGTGGCATGTTTAGGGCCTAGGCTGCTTGACTTTTGACTCTGCCCAGTCCAACATATTGGAGGCATCTTCACTGCCTCTGCAAGGTGCACACCACCCCAGTTCTGGTGTGCAGCAGGTCTATGGTCTATCTCGAGCCATCAAGCAGTTTCTAACATGCTGCTCACAGACCCAAGTTAAGTGTTCTGTAGCTGGATCTACCAAAAAAGCCAGAGCCATTTGTGTTGGCAAACCAGGAAGCCACTGTTTTTTTTTAAGCCATGTAGTTTTTACTGCACCTCTCTTAAAGTAGCCGAAGCACCCTTGCTTACTGCAAGCCCATCTAGAACAAAAATTTGTGGCTTCCAAGAAACTGTGCTAAACTCTGTTCTTTTGTGTCTAGAATTCCTTTTCAAGCTCTCTCGGGTTTTATGTGGATTTAGCTAGCATACATTGGAGTGTCAATTTGTAGTATGGAGGCTGCTCATTCATTTTCTGGCTGCCCAGACTCCCAAAATAACCACTCAGAAACTATTTCATTTAAATCACTGCTTGGCCAATCACTTAATCATATTGCTAGCTAGCTCTTACATTTAGAATTAACCCATTTCCATTCTTTTATATTTTACCACGAGGCTCGTGTCCTACCAACAAGGTTCCAGCTGGCAGCTTTCATCTTTCCCCTTTGGTGGCTACCTGGCGTCTCCTCACTCCTCCTTCTTTCTCCCAACATTGAGTCTAGATTTTTCCTTCCTACCTTTGTTCTGCCCTGATTTAGGTCTAAAGCAATTTCTTTATTAATAAATGGTAATCACAACATACAGAAGGGAACCCCACATCACCCCATAATTACTCTTTACTTTTTATATGAACATTGGTAATAATAAAGGTAATCAGAAATGGGGTTGATAAGGGATCCAAATACATTAATAAACTTCCCGAGATCACCTCTCTAACCATTTATTTTGAAATCACCTACATTGTAAACCTCTCTTACATGGCTACAGTTTCACTTTCTCTGGAATATTTTTCACTATTACAAATTTACATAACCATCCATCTCTTTGCTTCAAATATCATTTTCCCATCCTAGTTTTAGATCTACCTCTAACTAGAACACAATCTCTATGAGAGTAAGTAATACATTGGTATTAGTTGGCACTGCACATCTAGCTGGAAAAAATCAATATGGAAGACATATACAAGCCTACACATTAATAAATGTCTGAATCAAGAGAAAAATATGTTTCAATTTGACTTCTCCTGTACATAACTGTCAATCACTAAAAACAAAGTGTTCATTCTTAGCATTTTAAATTAAGGAATATAGAGATGCTAACGATTTCTACTCAACATCAAAAATTAACATAAATTTTCATTACATTAGTGCAAAGGTATGTGTACAAAATCACAGGTTTAAGATATTTTCTGTTTTAAAATTATACTTTGCATTTTTATGTGCTACTTTTATTTTGGTTAATTATATTACCTGCATGGATTCAGATAAGGTTAGCCCAGAATATATTAGCTGCATTTAATCTTCTTATAATTCTAAACATGATAAGCAATTATAAATTTTGCTCCTAACATTATTCTAAATATTGTTTCAGCATTTTTAAAAGTCATTAAACATTTCATTTAATTGAACAATTTATTAAAGTATTTTTGAGGTATGATATAGACATTAAATTATATCTAATATACAGATATATTATTTATCCAAAAAATGAAATAATTTTATCAAAATCAAAATAAAAAACTAATTATATTACTTTTCAGCAGGTAACTCAAATGTGAAATGGTTATAGATATGATATATAATATATATTAACATTTCAAATAAATATAAAAATTTACCTTTTTTCAATAGAAAACTGGCATGATAATGTAAATATTTGCTTCTTCACATTGATTAATACTAAAACATTTCACACTATGTTGAAAGTTATAATTTAATTAAATGTGTAATTACACCTCAAATGAAGCATTTTGTCATCTGAAAGTTATCATTTAATTATCAGAGAAGACACTTTTTTCTAGTGACAGCAACATGTAAGCTCATAATTCAAAATGAGTGTCACAGGCTCACATGTATCAGCGCTTTATTCTCAGGTGGTAGTACTTCTTTGGGAAAACCTGGGAATTTAGGAGGTGGATTCTAACTAGAGGAAGTAGGTAACTGAGGAGCAAGCCTTAAAGGAATAGTCCATCCTGATTCCCAGACAAATCTATCTCTGCTTCTTGATGTACTCTAATCCTAGCTACAAACCAATCCCACCACCATGGCATCCCCCCAGTATGGACTATGTTCCTGAAAATAGTAAACTAAAACTTATCATTCCTTCTTTAGTTCATTTTACGGGGTATTTTATTACAACTTTGAGAAAATTAATATGATTAATTTAAATTGATTACTTATATTAATGATTAATGTTTACTTTCCCTAATTTACTGAGTCTAAAACACAACCTTAGTACTGCTGCTCACACTCAATGTGACTCTCCCTTGCTCAGTTAAACCATTCTAGCAACATTTTCATAAATATATCTCAAGATATGTTTCCATGGTGCTTAAAAATATGTATCTTTATCAATGAAAACTGACAATCACACAAATGGAAAATGTTGACTCCATGATTGCCTGTACTGGCTGCCTGTAGCAACTGTGTATAACACCAGCCTTATTCCATGAAGCAGGCATTTTGGAAAGATGACATGGGAAAGTCACATGGTTGCTTGTCCCATTCAGAATTGTTTAATGCCAGCTGTACTATTCCTTCCCCTGGATTGTTTCCATCCAGTTTGGAGTGGAAATGCTGCTGGGATGGTTGGAAGCACAAATCTTCAATTACATTGTCCTAGGAATGGTGCAATCTCTTCTTCCCAATAAAATCAACGCATATAAAGAAGGACTTCCCACACTAAGTCACTGCCTCTTGAGTGGCAGTCAGCATTAGAGGGGCTATAGTAACAAGAGTGATGGATTTATTGATAATGTGAGAGAATAAGAAGAACCGAGGCTCAGGAAAGAGAGAAATGCACCCTGCAGAACTGGAGCACTGAGGTCCAGAGTGCTTTCAAGTCTTATTCCAAAGAGCTTCAGTACTTCAGGTTAGATAGTTTAAACACTGGCCAAAGTCAAGGACAAAGGAGTTCTGACATCTAGGCTTGGAAGTTGCTTTGTCAGTCACTGTCATAGGCCAGAGTATCCTGATTCCCTGAACCTACAAAAGAACTATAATATTTGTAAAGGTGAACTTCCCAGAATGCTAGGTATGCATAAGAGCTGGGTCCCAGTATACTGTAGCAATCTTTTAAACCTTTAAGTCTTTGTCCTGAGTGCTGACAACAGCTACAACAGTAGAGAGCACCACTTGCAGGGCCCATATCTCTGCTCCCAAATATGCTATACTGTTCCTTACCTGGGGGATAATATTTCATATCCCCAGGGAATAGAATAGACCTACAAAAGTACGCATTCCAAGCTATAGGATTCCATATGACATTTCAGAATCTCTTTTATCTATTAAATGAAAAAATAGTTCAACAATAGCTAAATATTGAAAAGTCTGTGTCTCTGAAGGGTAACCTCATGAGAAATCCTCTTTCCCACAAACTGGTATACATCTGAATTGTTATCTATAGCCAGCTTTAAACTGAATTCACTATAGTTTAGCTGGTCTTTCTTTGGAACAGCAATTGCAAAATAATGTCATGGAAACTTTTACTAATTATGAAAGCATAGTCTTAGCTTAGGTTTCTTCCAAACTAGCTTTTAAATCTTAAATTCATCCATTAATTTTAATAAATGTTCTGCCATGCTGCTTGTTCCTGCTCCTCAATCCCATAAATCTGATTTCTTCTGCATGTGGGTGTTAAATATCCCACATCTCCTTCTTTCCCAGAGTTTCTATCTGGAAATCCCAAAAGTTGCCTTAGGTGGGAGGGTTTCATAGAGATAGGTCTTCAGTGCACATAAAGATTATTCCAACATTTCTCCTTTTAGTCCAATAAAAGGTTCTTTCCCTATCATCTATAAACTACATACAATTAGATGAATTGTCAGGTAATAATTACATTCATGATGTCCTGTACATTTGTATTTGGCCACTTTTGAGAAAACACTATGTTATTTACCCTATAATGGTGAGTCCAAAATTTTTTACCTAAATAACTTTCTATCATAACCTGTATTACCAACTGAAAAATAGCATTTTAGATCTTAACGCATTTTCTTAAAAAAAAAAACAACTTAAGCTTTTATGTCTCTCAACCTTTATGAACATTGCATTTCTTTTTTAAAGTTTCTTTTCTGAGTTTAGTAACAAGGAGAACTGTAGCTATAACTATTTATTCTTCAGTCCAGTCAGAGAACTAAGAAGGATCTAAACAGGAGGCACAGAGCAAACAACTTGCAGAACTACATAAATGACAGAGACAGCTGCCTACCTGGACAATTACTCAAGTTTCATCTTTGGCCTATAGAATATCTGTCAGACTTTTCTGTGAAGCAGAAATTTAGAAGGACTACTCTACCTTGTCTTTCAAAAGTTTAGCAGTTGACTTCCTTGGTGTCCTGTTTGTCCAAATTGTATGGCATAATGTCAGCACTCAAGGCAAGGACAATTTCTTGCCCAGTGGCTAAGTTTGCCACAATAAAATCAAACTCCATATAGAAGTTCTTTGATGCCCATCATCCTTTTTTAAAATAAATTGGTTTATCAGAAGCAGACATGTCTCACTGTCATGAAAAGCCTTATGCTATTTAAAACATCTTAAATGCCATATTCTATAGATATCTGAAGTGTTTGAAGACCATCTATATATTTAGAATATATCTTTATACAACTTTGAAAACATACCTAACATGACTACAAGTTTGGTTATTATAGATGACTACTAGCACACATTTCTTAATTATAATAAATGGTTTATAATAACAGTTTTCGAGTGAGTTGCGTAGGTACAATACCTTAAACAAGAGTAGAAATATAAACAGCATGTTGTTACAAAAACAACCTTAAATTTTGAACAATATACAAAATCCTTGCCAATGTAAAATATGTGAAACTAGTAGTTCTTTTTAATCTAAAAGCAGATTCAAACTCCATTTTATACTACCATTCCTTTATCCCCTTTTTGCTAGATAGGACAGAGAAAAAATGGAGGAAATAAAGAAAAGAAGGAAGAGAGGGGAGGACGAAGTAAGGAAGGAAGGAAGAAAAGGGAGAAAAGAAGGAAGCAAGCATGGAAGGAAGATATCCCTTAATCTAACCTCTTTTGTTTAGTTTTCTGTAGGCCCATATTTCTATATGGTGTGGCAGCCAGGCTCTGAAGCCATAGGCCCACCTGATGGTCACATAGACCTGCGATAGGCTGTCACTGCCTCAACAATAGCCGGGATGTTCTCCTTTCTCCTTTGTTAAAAATGTAGATTGCCTGGGGAGAGGTGTTTACTGAAGATGATGACTAAGTTGCAGGTGTCCTCCCAAGCCTGGAATCCCCCAGAAAGAGAATATTAATGAGGTATCCACCTTGTGTTAGGGGGGATAAAGATGTTTGTTAGAATAAATGTGCGTAGATCTTCAGGATGGAGAGAAGCCTGAGATGCCATTCTGTGATGATGGTGTAAGCTGTGTCTGGTTATTTCTTGCGCCTCTGTACTGGTCTAGTTAGAGAGGATAGTTTACTATGTCAGGGCCCATGGGCCCCGACAGTTTTCTCCCTGACTTGCAAGTAATTTCTCAAAATGATAACAAGCATCCATAATCCAATAAATCACCAAGGAACAGCCACCTTATCTCTTAGGAATGTGGGCATCATGTTTTAAAATTACTTCCTGTTGTCTGGGGGTGATGGTGTCTTTAGAGGACCATGAAAATATTAGGATAATGGTCAAATTTTCAGAGAACCAGATGTGTAATATGTTACCCAGGCTGTGTGTGGTAGGAAAGTACAGAGCATCACTGAAGTCCTGGTTAGAGAAGTCTATGAGGCTGTTCTATTTCAGCTAAGCACTTTGAAGCTGTCCTGCATGTAGATTTTTGAGAAAACTGCAAATTGGGCATTCTGAGCTGCTAGAACACCTGCCTTCAATAGTGTCTGGTGTTGCTTTTTTTCTGAAAACACACAAAAATTTAAAGATAACATACATACTTACATCGACAAATCTATGGAATATACACAAATCAGGTAAACATGATTTTCTTTTATGTGTTTGAGCACATAAAAGGCATCCTTCAACTTTCTAAGTCTCTTTGGACTGTATAATCAAAGTCTAATATAAATCTCCATTCATGCCATATGAAACAATGGTATATACTAATAACTCATTCAAATTCTCTAGTAAATAAGTTTTTTGTGTTTCATACAGTACCAGAACTGTTTCCATGTAGAGGGACCAGGATATATGGAACCTGTCCTGTAGTTTTTCTTGATTTCTTCCTTCATGTATGTAATCAAGATTTTCAAAAGGTCTCTCCTGATTAAATCTAATCTTTATTAATTTTGAAGAAATCCATAGCTTTTCATTTCCTGTAGAAACAAAGGCATAACTTCTCTGCCAGTGCAACACAATTTCCGACTTCCATTCTAAAGTTAATATATTTTTTAGAATATACAGCCTGGTTTAATTTAACAGTTTTTTTTCCAAAAACCAATGTCTCTCAGTATCTGTTGCTTTTTTTTCTTCATTAGCATTTAAAAAATTAAAGTTAATAAAGCACCATATAGGATCCAGATGTCATGTGTTATGTTATTTCCTGTCCTTACATGACTTATTCTTTTTGTAGCACCTTATTCTCTCTTTAAAGACTTTATTACTATTTTTTAGCTACCTTTTTTTTTCTATGACTGTCCTTACATATTTTCTTTTCTTTCAAGCAAGTGGCTTTCTCAGTAAAGGTCTGGTTTTCTGCATACCTTAATCCTGTCTCTGACCACATGAGCCAAGCCTTAGAGGTAAGCCACCTTTTGTGACCTACCACACAGTGGCATAAATGTTATCATTGATCTTCTGTGACAGCTGAGCCTCACTCCTTGATGTAGGAGGGTCATCTGTC
Source organism: Bramus lutescens (assembly GCA_001685075.1). Classification (NCBI taxonomy): domain Eukaryota; kingdom Metazoa; phylum Chordata; class Mammalia; order Rodentia; family Cricetidae; genus Bramus; species Bramus lutescens. The sequence goes on along the minus strand of LOEQ01010355.1, from coordinate 33,405 downwards.
TATGTGTTACTTTCATTGGTTAATAA
>LOEQ01010355.1:0-20965 GCA_001685075.1 Bramus lutescens | reverse complement strand
ACACACACACACACACACACACACACACACACAGACTTCATGAACATAAATAGATAAGTATTTGACATAAATTAAAAAATTGTTAAAGCAAAGTCCTTTTACTCAGTACCAGGCATATATGAACACACCTTTTTTCTCTTCATGTAGTGACAATAAATACAATATTAATGTTAATAAATTAAACAAATCATGCCGACATACAGAAATACTTAGGAATTTTTATATAAACATTGAATGAAGTTATTTCTAAAATCATTGTGGACAATTTCCAGATCATTGACACTGAAGTTTAATATACTGTATGATGCCAGATATTACCCACTGAAATACTAGTTAATACTCTTCAATGTTGCGGGACATTTCTTCAGACTTATGAAGAACACATGCCCTGAACCACTTCTCTCTTTCAGTGCAGCAGAGGGTGGTATATTTGGTAAAAATTTAGTCTTGAACAACTTCAAATACTACTGAGGTCTCCTAAGATTTGCTGAAATGCAATTTCAGTAAAAATGACAGTACAGAAGACAGAGGGGTTCAGTGTTTACAAAAGAAAAACCAGTTCATCTCTTGGAAGAGCATCTATGAAACAGAAAGTAGGCTAATTATAGAACAGATAAAAGTTGCTTCAAAGACACACTAGGTATTTTAATTTTCCATTTTCAATATCACATTTGACTCTAAAAACATGATGCAGAGTCATCTATAGTCATCTGCTCAGGATCCATAGGAAATATCCAGCATGTATAGAATTCAATAATTAATAATAATAATAGTAAATGACAGTCATTTCTAAGAGGCAGGAAAATCATAGTTTTAGCGAGAAAATACCACTATATGTCAAAATCGAGATGAATCAGATACTGAATATAGCTGACAAACAGTTGTTAAACTCTGAATGTTTATTATCTTACATGCATTTGTATAGTTTTATAATTGTTATCATTACTATTGCTGCTGGGGAGAAAAAAAATCCATAGGTAGCTTTAAATATATATGAATCCATTGACTTGTAATAATAACATGCTAAGCAAGGTGGACTCACTGGTTCAATAGTGGTATGTCTGTTATGGGTAAGAGCAACTTTTTGCTGATTGGATTTGAAGCTGCTCTTTCAACACACTAAACTCGCACCTTGTAATGTTAGAGCGCTTGCAGACTCTAGGGAACAATCTACTATTCTTTAGCTAAAGAGTTGGATTGACAAACTACCTTCTAAATATTTGTTTATACCCCCCAAAATAAGTGATACTCTTTATCTTGCTTAGAAAGGTACTATTTAACAGTCAATGGGGGTTAGTGCAGGGATCCGCAGCTAGTAGTATGTGGAAAGTATCATTGAGTACTCAGTCCTAAATTAGACATTTATCACTGCAAATAAAGCTTAGAGAACAATCACAGAAGAGAGGGCAAAATGAATTCTAAAATCCAGATTATGGGGAGAATTCTTATAAAATGTTGCATTTCAGATATATCATGGATGCTACACATATGAACATAGAGCATTTATGATTACATGTGCAAGATTTACAAAAGATTGGGCCTGTTAACGTGACACCATGGATACTAGATGGACTTGGCAGGCTATACTCCATCCCCCTTGAGGTAGCTAATGGCTACCAGAATAAAATAAAAAAAAATTTTCCATGGTGCTGCCATTCCCTAACCCACAATTCAGTCGATATTTCACACATATGTTCATGAAAGCAACACTAATTAAATTCAAACTGTTTGGAAGAAAGTGTTTAGCAGCTGAGAGAAGGCATAAGAAACACCCCATTTAGAGCTGTGGCGTGTTCCAAAGTCTCTCAGTCTCTATGCATTTCCTAGTTGTGGATTTCTGTAGTTATTGCCATTTAGTGAAAGAAGAAGCTTTCCGATGAGAGTTGAGCAATGCAATTATCCGAGTACAGCAGTCTGCCATTAAATGTCATTTTATCACTATGTCTATTTTGCAGGATAATAGTAGTAGATTTTGCCCTAGTGTTCATGACCTATATAGTCTCAAGTTGTTGGCCACCTAACGGTTTCAGGTATGGGTGAAACTTATGGAGTGAGCCTTAATTCAATTCTTCTCCCCTCAAGAGTTGGGGATCTACGTGGAAAAGGAAAAGAAAACACTGTAACAGCTAGAGATAGTAAGATAGTAGGTGACTACAAAGAAACCTTGTCTTCTAAATACAACTGGCGTGAAAAACGTGGACACACAGAGCCTATGTCTGTACACACAATACCTACCCATGTTTGGTCAAACCATACAAAATCCAAGCATGTTGGGGATTGGATAAAATGTCTCATCCCTAACGAGGAAGCTATTTTCTACTGATGCCTTCTTGGAAATGGAGAATCAACCTTATTCTTTGATGTGTTACTTAGAATATAATCATCACGCCAGCATAGGCCTCATGCCTAGAAATTGGCTAACACAAAACAGAATCCATGTTTTGTGTGTATGTTAATTTGGTTTGGTATATTTTCCATTATTGTTTTATTTTGTTTGCTTGCTTGTTTTGCTTATTCTGTTTGTTGTGCTTTGTTTAGGGAGGTGGGGAGAGAATGAGTTTGGAGGGTAGCTAGGTGGGAAGATCTGGTAGGGTTTGAAAGAGGAGAAAAAAGAGGATCTAAGTACTTTATATGAAAAATGTTATAATAAAAGTGAAAAATAAAAGACATTTAATTAGTGTGGCATGAAAAATAAGTGATAGTTAAATCTAAGAAAAGCAAATTGTCTATTTCCAACAGTTCATAAAGACAGATTACATATTATTAAAACTCATGCAGATGCATTAGAGACAGCTCATTTCTATACCCTGTAGACACAAGACTTGTGTCCTAGTTTTATCTCTTGTTATGATAAAAATTTGACCAAAATCCATGGGAGGAACTCAAGCAGGGCAGAAACATGGAGGCAAAAACAGAAGCAGAGGTCATGGAGGAACGCTGCTTACTGCATCTTCAGGCTAAAGTTCAGTTACCTTCCTTATACCTCCTAGGACCACCTCCCAGTAGGCAGACTCTAGCGTGCCAGCCATCAATCAATCTCTTATACGGAAGAGGAGGGGCTTTCTCACTCTCTTGTGTGGTGGGCAAAGATTAGATAACTGTATCCATTGACCCCCTAACAGAATGAAAGACCATGGTGGCTCTCTACCTTCTTGTTATTCATGAGTGGTCCCGAATAAATCTTTGTTATCCTTTTATTCCGGATCTTGTGGATTCACATTGTGTTGCCTACAGGTCAATATTTTGGAAGTAATTTTACGTTTTTAGTTTCCTTCTTCCCAGATGACTTTTTCTTATTTCAAGCTGACAGGACACTAAGCAGTACACACTGACAGCACCATCAAATATGTCTCTTTAAGACATTTTCAAAAGTATATGAATTGGAAATTAATGTACAAAACATATATTTTTACTTAAACTACAATAGTGTTTTGCTTTCCATACTTCTTGATGGTAGATAATTTAAGATCAATAAGTTTTGAAGTTTTGCCCCAGAAACAGTTCTCTCTCTGTTGTTGCTACCACAAAGGATTATATAGGAAAAATTGTATTCATTGCTTGCATAAAACAAAAAAAAATAGCTGTAGCATTCAGATTCAATTAATTCTTTCAATAATAGGGAATAAAACAATTTTATTGTATTATGCTTGTAGCTCATTATATTATTATGACTGAAGTTCCTTTTTTTTCATCTTAGCTAAATGTCAGCTCTACATAACACTGAAAGTATTTCCTAGGTTATAGAGAGACAGCTTCAGGGGAATGGATACAAAGATGCACATAATGAAGGAAGGACATCACTTTTCTTATTTTAAACAGAAAGAGGAACTTTTCCTGCTTGACAAAATCAGAATAAAGACATGGAATATAAAACTCTTAAGTTATTTCAGTATTATTTCTAATTCACGGTCAAAACTGATGCTGCTGTATTACAAAACTTAACAGCTGAAGAAACAAGTAGTCAGGAATAAGTCAATGAGACAGCTAGTAAGTCACAACCTCTCTGTGTTGATTTTCTATTTTGAAAATATGATTTAATACCAGTCTAACATTAAAGATTCAATGAACTGATGGATGGGTATCTTATATCTTGATACGTCATTAATTATAATTTGAAGTTTGGGGCACTGTATATTATTCGTGAAATTAATTTATGTTCTTAAGATGAGTAAACATCCTTCTCATTTCTTTAGAATATCTGGTTTTTATGTGAATTATTTACTGTTTGCTTAATACAACAGAAAACCTCATGGCTTTTTACGGGACTAAAAGAAGTCTCATGTGTCAAGGGAATCTCAGAAAGCCTGGCATTCTTTTAAAAAATGGAAGCAAATACTCAACAAACAGTTTCTAATTACAACCTCCAGCATCCTCCAGCATGGGCCACTCCAACAATGGGATAAATTTCCAGTCTTAAAGTATTTCCTCTCTGTCTATCGGAGGCTGAATGGCTCAGTTAATGTGACAGTGGCTACACACAGGTAAGAAATTATGAAGATGCTTATGGTGATTATTCTGCGTGAGAAACAAACCAATTTTCTTTCTACATCTGGCCTTGGCATGTCCCATAAAGCTGGGCCTTAGTCTTTCTTTAGAAGTCCAGGTATGTAAGGAGAGAATGGGTGGAAAAGGGAGAGGGAGAGAGAGAGAGAGTGAGCCTAGATAACTATTGTGAACAAAATGAAGGCCTAGGCAGGTGACAGCTGAACACTGCCATTTTTCGCAACATAAATACATAATCAGTGACTAGGTTATTGGTTACATAACCTCCAAATTGCCCGTTGGCTACTTTTTTTTATAAGGAGGCTGGAGATGTAAACAAAAATGTAATGTGTCAGTCTTCCCACATCAAAGTCGGTACTGGTTCTCCCCAGTTCAAATGAAATTAATTGGAAGGTATATCCAATTAAAGATTTAATGATGTTGTTTGAAAATATTAGTATTAACATTATTATTGGCATGACCACAAACAAAAGGGTCACATTAATGAAGCCATTGGACCATTCTCTTTTGTAGTTTGAAGAAAGATGTATGTGTATGTATGACTGTATATTGTATATGTGCATGCATGTACACATCTGTGTGTACATGTGTGTGTATGAACCAATAACTGTTAAAATAATACTGCAATACTATTGTTATGAACAGGATTCCTGTGTGGAGGCCAAGATAGATTTGTCTACTACTGGTCCCTTTCTGTATCCTGGTCACCTGTCAAATGCCTCAGAAGTCATGGAGAGGCTCAGGTGAGAAACTGTGTGTGTACATGTCAGTAAAAATGCTCACATGTCTGGGGCTGGAGAGATGGCTCAGAGGTTAAGAGCACTGGCTGCTCTTCCAGNGAGGTCTGGTGCCCTCTTCTGGCCTGCAGGCATACACACAAACAGAATATTGTAAACATAATAAATAAATAAATATTTTTTAAAAAAATGCTCACATGTGTGTGTACACTGTTAGAAGCATCATATTTAGTTCTTTACTTGAGTCTTTGGAATATCTCTTGATGTAAGAATTATCGGTCAGGTATATCAGTGAGACTTACTAGGCATATAAATTCAAGGTTATTAAAGAGGAACTTTCTAAAGCGTCATTACCATATAGTGTGTTTCCTAACCTTCCTACAGTTCCTGGAAGGGGGTCACTCAGACTTTTATGAGAAGAGCTAAAAGAGGCCTCAGACTATACATAGGCCGCTGACATAATCAGCAGGTGCAATGTTTGCAATGCATTGTTTCCTAGAAACCACATTTCAAGATAAAAGCAAAGCAAAGAAGCACACAGTGGAAGAAGTGAACAAAGGAATGCTGGGAGTGGAAATAATGGACAAAGGACCCCAGAAAGAGACAGAAATAAGATCATTGAGCACCATAGAGAGCTTGAGTTAGAAAACAATGCAAGTAGATGCCGCTTATCGCTTCATAGTTCTACATTTTCTCCATCTCATTTCTAGAAGAGTTTGGAGGGCAGTAATGGAGTCCTCACCATAGCCCTTCTCTGCTAAAAGGAAATGACTATAATTATGCTTCCTCCTCTGTCCCCATGGAGGGGTCTGTGCTCCATGGAATATATCCTCTCTCACAAGGTCCACATTCTGCTGCAATCAATTTGCTTGACACCAAAATGCTGTGAAGTTGGTTACAGCACTCTTCACATATTGATGGTGACCACAAGACTCATTTTGCAAACCATGACACCTGAGCATGAACAAAATCTGATAAAATTCCTAGAGAAACATATTAAAAGCAAGACTCATCACACATAAAGTGTGAAAATCTAAAAGGCCGAGATCCTTTAGCGGTCTGAACAAGACAAGGGGTCTAGTTATCCTCATCAGGCATATTTATAGTTTGATTCTGTTACTTCCTGACTCTGTTCACATTTTTATCAATACTGAGTGTGATTATCTAAAGTCAAATATATAATAATACAGCTGCAAATCAAAACAGTCCCACAACACTATATAAATAATGACCAAAGCTAGACCCAAAAGGTAAGAAACGCAGTTAGAGTCCTGTTAGCAAGAAAAAAGCAATGTGTGAAAATTTAGGAGTTGCTTATTTTGACTTCAGGTCATTAATCACAGGCAGTTATGTCTTTGTAGCTATTAATCCTGATGTCACAAACCTGGAGCAAGTGAAACAGCGGAGCTGAACTAGGTGTCCCCCTTGTGAGCAAAGACGCCCTACAGCCAACAGGGTTGGTGAGATAGATACTTGGCAATACTCTGTTACTACTGTGACTCTGAATGAAACTGGGCTAGAATCTTGAGAAGGCCAAAACACTTCTAACCTGAGGAGAGTGGAGAAATACTTCCATGCATGAAGCTGGATCTCATATCTAAGGAGAAGTTTGGGAAACATGTAAGGCTGGGAAATATGTTTTCTTTTCGTGTTTCAAGATGATATATCCAAGTATTCCATTCTTCTTTCCTTGCCTTATCTCTAGAGGGCAGGATTTGGGACAGGTGAAGGCAATATATTGGTTGGCACTGTTTTTACATTTTGTTATAGAGCTACTATTACCAGAGAGCTCATGACTATGAGAATGGACTCAGGAATCAGGAAGACTTTTAAATATGATTTATCATTTATTTAATATATCTGGCCTTCATCATGAATGCATTTCTTTAATACTAAATTGAACAGTCTGTAAGAGGAATATATGGACCCCACACGTGGACCTCATATAAATTTAATTTTCAAAAGGCTTGATATTATAAGAACAGTAAAACTTAAGGTGAGGCTGTAAGAATATTGTCCGTGTAGACATTGAGAAGAAAACTGGGCATCTTCCTACCATGTGGGAATAAGGGGAGATGAAAACATTTGTGGAAGGGTAGCTTCAACAAACTCTTCAGGACTTGCTATCCCCCAGGAAATATGCACTCTGCATGAGCAAATGCTCTACTTGCAAATCTACTCACAAACACAGGGACATATGTGCACACAAATACTCAAATACTTCCACACAAACTATCCCCAGATTTAAGTATAGAAAAGCATATAATCATGGAGGTATTCTGATCTTCATAATTTCACTTCACTCATTATTAATTGTGTACTAACTTATTTATCTAAAAATACAGTATTTTCCATTTAAATTTGTTAGATGCACGAGTTACTCAAAGGGCAGCAATAGTTCTATAGACAACAAGAGATTAAAGGATATGACAAAAGCTTGGAGAAAAGGTATACCAACCAGTGATGATCTGGGGCTTTTTATCATCAATGTAAGCAATGACAATTTCTAAATATTTTAAGAAATTTATCCATCAATGACATATTAACAACAAAGTGAACACTAAAGGAAACATCTTTCTACATATTCTATGCATATGCAAATGTACCTCTAAGAACACTTTCTAGATGTGTGATTCAAAGCCTTTAAACAATTTGCACATCTTTCACACAGATGGATGCTGATGAATTGCATTAGGAGAGTATCTAGCTGACTTTCTCACCCAAAGTATATGATAGAACCCAAACCCCAATATAGCTAACATAATATCATCGGTGATTTGGAGGATTGTCAAAACTTAAGGTGAAAAACAATAAAAATAGAGTTCTTGTTTTGTCAGCATTAAAATCAATATTCAAAAATATAACATAAAATTGTATATCAAAATTATCCTGTAAACTCTGAGTCACTCATAACACAAAATCTGCAGATTGAATTGTGTGCGTGTTTATATGAGAAGACTTTCAGATTCATACATATGCTGCAGAAGGAAAACAGCCACTGAACAAGATGAAAAAGACAGATGGAAAAGCTCATGCTATAGCTCAGTCATTCGGCTTTCAAATAGACTTTCAAAATCTTAGTACTTTTTCTGTGAACACAGAATAGGTCTCCACACCGTAGTGATTCTGACCAGGTGAAAAATCCCTGCTGTCTACTCCCACACTGCCTGCCACGGCACAGTGGGTGCTGTTGTAAATGACAAGCCTCCGTTGTCTACAGCCGTTTTGTAACCTTTATCTTGGAACACTCATGCATCGGGTTAAATTCACCCGGGATGTTCTTAGTGATGCAGAATGCCTTTTTCATTTTGGAACAGCATCCAGATTATAATAAGCTTCCACTGTATTAACTGTGCCAGCAAGAAAAGCACAAAACAAGCTCCCTCCTGAAGGAGGTATGTGTCTGCGTGCGGGAGGGCCAGGGGTTGACCTGCAGTGCCATGGGCAGCTGCAGATGTTCATTAAGCGGAGTTCTGAAGAGGTAGCAATTAGCAGAGATAATTTCAGAGAGACACAGAAGCTGGAAATGAGGCATCCACTTTGCTGCCACCTGGACTATGGCTTCCTGGCTGCATATAGGGATCAGTCCCAGCCTTCCTATTTTAGAGATGAGTTCATCCAAGACTAGAATCTAAGAGATGGTCAATGAAACAATAACATAAAATATATGAATCCTGATTAAGATCTACATCGGACACAGGCTGCAAGCCTGAAAAGGACTAAGGAAAACATTTTCTATTGAAGAGGTTGGCGCAATACAAAGAGGACCTGCGCAGGTTCAAACCAGACAAAACCCCAGCATTCAACCGAGGAAGTGGATACAAAGTTCCTCTCCTAAGAAGCTATTTACGTTTGATACCTGCTGGGAAACGGCAAAGTTAGTTTTGGTTTTCCATAGAACTGTCACAGAGTGTATTCATCATACTCCAGAGTGAGCCTCATGCCTAGGAGGAGTTCAGCACCACAAAACAGAGTTAATGGTGGCTTGCGAACTTTGTTTTTGTGTTTTACTTTTTTTGAAGAGAAAGGAGAACATGAAGGTGGGGAGGTAGAAAAGTGGTAAAGTGGGAAGGATCTGGCAAGAGTTGGGGGAATAGTAGAACATGACCAAAAAAATATTGAATGAAAACAATTGTAAACAAAATCAAAGAAAAAGAAATAAATTTCACCAGTAGTCTCAACTCAAAATACACACACACACACACACACACACACACACAGAGGACCCAAATAAAATGTGTACACTTAAGACACAAATTTAAAAAATGGATCAAACTAAATATCAGTTCACATTTTACTTAGAATTCATTTAATTCCTTGCAATTACTAATTTTATATGAATATATTATTAATTACAAAACAATAATCATTTGTCACATGGAATGTTCTAATTTTTTATAGCGTGAGTACAATCATCCCTTGCTGAGGCATTTGATGAGCTGTAATTAGATGTCTCCCAAGATATTTGTACTTGAAAGATTATCAGGTTAAGTTTTCTACTAAATTGATCAAGTCCAAACTAGAAGAAGAAACAAACACCTCTCTGCTTGGATAATAAATGATTGTTTATCTGAAACGTTATTACAATTTCACTGAATCATGAAACAGCTAATATAATTAATCATGGAAGCACACCATACGTGCTGAAGCTCTTTTCAGAGAGAAAACTTTGAACTCAGCAATATCCCAAAGCCTAATGAAGGGATATTTATATGTGACTTTAATCTTTATTGTTTCCAAGCATCTTTATATCCTTTTTTTAAAGTCAGTTTTCTTATGGTCTACAATAAGTAAGTTTGTATGTTGCTAGGGTAGAGAAAAAAAAAAACAAGCCACAAGATCTTTGCTCTAAAAAGAGGACCTGTGATAGATCAGTGTTTAGTTCCAGTGTGGATATTTCAACTTCAGAAAGCATCATGCCAGACTAGGATGGAAAAGAACATGCATTTCCAGTCTACCCCAACATCCCAGAGTGGAGGAGAATGGAGTGTGCCTTCCCAGTTCGAATCTGAATGTTTTTCCCCTGGAAAATCGTAGATCAACACTGGTAGAGAGTTTCCCAGAGCAGTTGTTTAAATAAGAAACATCAAACCACAAATCCATCATTTAAAAGGAAATTAATGTAACGCACAACAAAACTAGCAAATCAGGAATCCAGAGGTAAACCCTTAATCATGTGCAAATTTAAACACTGGCACAACATGCAAAGATTTCCATTTTTGGCTTCACTGCTCCGAATGAACTCCTTCTTCACCAGCAATCATAACAGAAGACATCACTGATTGGCTGACCTTTATACGTTCTTATCCTCAGTCCTGAAGATTCTGATTACACTGTTGCCCAGCATGTAGGGTACTTAATATCCGTAACACTGAAGTTGATGTTTTCCTAATAATGCTCTTAATTATTGTTGATGCTGGGAAATCATCTCCTTTTTTTATACTCTTCCCTTAATAGTCACTAGAGATTCAAGATACAATTGACACTAGAAAATGTAGAAAGCACCACGAAATTGAAAGCAATGAGGTCCTCATCAGTCATGGAAATCTAGCTAATTCACTCAACTTACAAGACACTTGAGTCTTTTCATCAGAAAACCAAGAATAATAAAGGCACCACCTTCCGTTTGTTGCTCACGAAGAACACAATGTGTTTCAACTGCTTGGTCCTATTCCAAAATACGCTCTTGTTTTCACCTATTCGTTGAGAATAGTTATAATATAGGATGTTATTTTGTTTGTTTGTTTGTTATTTATTTACTTTACTTTCTTGAGATAGGGGCTCCCTATTATAGCTCAGCATGTCCTAGAATTTACTATGTAGATCAGGTAACCATGAACTCACAGCAATTCCCCTGTCTCTGACTCCCAAATGATAGAATTATAGGAGTTTGATCTACCACATCCAGCTTGAATTTTTTCTCAAAACATTTTTTCTGTGCCTGCTATTGACTATACTCCATAATAGATACTAGATAGTTAAGTATTGGCAACACATTCCCTATGTTGCACATATTTATAAAGTCTAAGGAGAGGAAAAGAGAAAACAAAAACCCAGACCTTAGTTGAAATATTCAGGCCAGGTCTGCCCAGCTTGTTGACACTTCTTCAGGATATTGTCCTCTGTAGAAAATATTCTAGAACTGTGCAATTTAATTTTTGTATTTTATTGAAATTTATTGAGCTCTACATTTTTTCTCTGCTCCCCCCTTCAATCCCACCCCAAGGTCCCCATGCTCCCAATTTACTCAGGAGATCTTGTCTTTTTCTACTNTGTCGTTATTTTTTCTGCTGTGTAGTACTCCATTGTGTAAATGTAACACATTTTTCTTATTTAATTTAATTTAAAAAAAATGGTCATAGTGCAGTTGAGTATGATTCTGGCTTAGTAATGTGGAGCTTGTAAAATTTCTCCTAGGGACCATGCCACTGTTAGAACAGGCAGACAGTATTGAAACCACATACATATGATATCACATCATGTGATACATTGCATTTGCAAATACACACACACACACACACATTAAAGAAAAGAAAATGCCATGGGCCATGAGTTTAAGAGAGAGCAAGGGGCAGAGTACATGACTGGAGGGGAGAAAAAAGAGGGAAATTATATAAATATATTTCAATTTCAGATACTAAAAATTTAAAAATTATAAAATATCAACTAATGTTTTACATGTTTGATATTTTGCATTAGGCTTCATTCATAGATATCCTAGGCCACATGTGGGTTTGACATGTGTAGGCAGAGGCTGTTTGTTCATTTCCCAGCCACCCAGACCCAAAATAATTACACAGAAACTATATTAATTACAACACTGCTTGGCCAATAGCTCAGGCTTCTTATTAAGTAACTCTTACATCTTAAATTAACCCATTTCTATTAATATGTGCATCGCCATATGGCTGTGGCCTACAGTAAGGTTTCATCCAGAGTCTGTCTCCTTTGGCAGCTAGATGGCATTCCTCTGACTCTGCCTTCTTTCTCCCAGCATTCAGTTTCATTTTCCTCACCTACCTCTATTCTGCCCTGCCACAGGCCAAATCAGTTCCTTTATTAACCAATGATAATGCAACAAACATATCACAGTATACAGCAATCTCACATCAGAAATGTCTGTGCCCGTAGCTTTCATGCTTTAATGAGAATCACCCTCTTTTCTTTCACGAAGTTTTATGAAAAGAGCCCCATTCCAAGTATTCTGTCTCTCTTTAGATGCTGTTTTCTACATTAAGATAAGGAACCAGCCCACTTACCATGAGAAAAAAAAATCCTGACTCATTGAGGTGCTAATATATTCTTATTTACTCACATGCTCTGGGAAATCAGCAAAATAATCTGACAGTCTTAGAAAAAGAACATCAAGTGTAGGCTCCTTCAATTGCATTTGTTTCTTCTAGGCACAGAACTTTAAGCTTGGTGTTTAATTCAGGTCCTGGGGATATTCTGAATGGTACTGTCACAGATCTTAATTGCTTGTTCAGCCTCCTTGAAAATGGTCTGGTAGGAGTTACACTTGAACTCATAACCCATAGATTGGAAGTGTGGCTGAGAGAATATATTTCTAAACACCAAAGCACTTAATTTGGAGAGGGCTGAATCATCTTGCATCATCCTGACTTGGATATGTTATGCCAGTGACAAGGGTCCACATAGTGTAGTACATTAGAGAACTGGATTAATTTTCACCTTGTTCAAAGTACTCATCATCTTTGTTTGAGTGTCTATGTAGAACAGAGATGAATAGATCCCACCCAATACAGGAATTCAAAACGTCTGAAGCCAGGCACATCTTGGTGGTGTAATTCTAGATAAAAATGCAAACCACGTATAGTATTTCCATTATTGTGTTTCTGGGCCCTGATATGCTGCTTGTTTTGCTATAGTCCAGTGATAAAATCTCTGTGCAGGCTGTGGCATTCCACTAAAGTGATTCCCTATAAGAGGGTCTCCTGGAGACATCTTCAACTATGTCTCCTCATGTCCAACCTCACACAGAGCACTGCATCATCTTTTCTGTTATTTCAGTTCCAAACCGGGCACCCCTCAGCAATTTAACCTTCTCTGAAGATGAAGTTAGCATCACTCAGGAACCCATTAAACTAGCCAGTTTTGAAAATATGCAAATAGAATGCATAACTTGATAAGAAGTAGGTGGAGCTTCACTACAAGTTCACTAAGAAAAAAATGGATTAAAAACAAGGAAAAAATCAGACAGGGACTGCAACTGCATTTGGGCTCAATTGAGCTTCCTATAATATAGGGGTAAGTTATTCTAATTTTTATAGGAAGAATACAAACATACTTCTCCATGAATATGCAGTTCAACATAAATGACACATGGTTACACTGTTAACACACAAACACCTCTTCAAATTACTTAATTTTATCTTTATTTCCTTACTTGTAAAATGGGTATAGTAGCTTACCTACTACTTATATACCTTCTTTGGCCATTTTGATTGTAAATTTGGAAATTTTATGCATGCCTCCTAATAAGCAACTGCTCTGAATTGATGTGTTTAAGAGAGGAATAAGGAAAATATTAGGTAATCAATAAGTTTAGAGACAACTAAATCAAGTCGTCCTAGATAATGCCATCAATGTAATAACATAGTATGCCTTAGGAAAAAGCTTAGAATTGCTAGCTATGGGCAAAATACCAGTTAAACCTTAGATTAACAAAAAAGAGAGACCTTTATTATAATACCAAAGGAAATTATCAGTGTAAGAATTTTTAAGACTGTGTTGTTTTACTAAGAAAAACACCTTAAAAGAAAAATGTAGTCTTAGGACTACCTAAGCCAAATGTGTAAAAATCAGATTTATTAAAGCTTTCTAACTTACAGACCTTCTATATTTAATACTAAAATTAACATAGATTATTTTAATGTGTGTATTTTTTAACCAGCTTACTTAATTATAAAATCTGAAAGTGCCTGTATTTGATTACATAATCAGAAAAATTAATTTAATAGGTATCTGCATATAGTCAAGAAAGAGAGGGAGGGGAGAGAAAGAAAGAGAGATTCTAATGTAAGAGGTAAAAATGTGATGTTTAAGACATAAGTAAATTTGAAAATAGCTATATTTCAAAATTTCCATGGAAAATCATTCAAATTCTTTACTACATAATTTGCAATATTTATGGAATCCATTTGCTATATCAATATATAAAGTACTCTGTGTGTATAAAAAGACTTGTGCTAGGTCACAGATCATTCTGGAATGATAAAGGGAGACCTAACCTCTTTCCTTTAGTTTAAGTTGTCACAATAGAAGTAGAAATGATACTTACAAACATATTTATTAAAAACTGCATTAATCCATTCTCTTACTCATCTTTGCGACATAAATATTCACACGACGCAGTTTTTGGTATCTGAGATTTGACCCTATTTTCCCCCAAGGTTTCTCTGTCCTTCCATCAGGTGTGAAGACCTTAATGCATAAGTATTTATGTACAATTTATGTCATTGTACAATCAACAAAAAAGAAGTTGTAGAAACTGAAGATCAAACACATTTACTCCTCAGACAGGATCCCTGGCCCTCGGACCTATGAGGACTGTGCCAATGATGTGCTAGAGGGTGTAAGAAAAATGTTATGGAGCACTGTGGAGTTTTACAGACCTAACTTTACATACAGCTTAATAGCAGTGCAAAATTCAGCAAGCACACTTCTCTCCTGGGCTCTTGTTTCTAGAAATAATGGCTTTATAACATCACATCTCTCATATCATTATAAGGAAAATTACTTGTGCTCAGCTAGAAAAGGTCATATTCAGTGCTAACACATATGTAAAAGTAATGTGAATGGTAGCTCCTCTCTTTTCTCCATGATCCACTTTGGAGATACACACAACCAATGAGACATGGAAGACGGCTACCCTGCTCTGGGAAATACATGTCCTTTCTGAACATGGATGCAGTTTTAAATGTGAGGGAGAACTTACCTGAGAAATTTTATCAACAAATCCCCGACTGGTGATTCACAGCACTGCACTGAAGATCCATGATCATTCAACACCAAGTGGCTTCTAGGCTTCCAGCAGAGGGAGAGCTTCGCTGGCACAGTCTGCCCACACTACACGTGGGCATGAGCCAAGTGCTCTCTTTAAAGTCCCTCAAGCCCTAATGATCCTGAACATGAAAACATGTATTGTGCTGCCAACATCACTAATGACCAAAAGCAAATAAGAGGTAAATTAGAGCACTAAAGAGACCTGACCTGATTTTGGATCCGTGCCAGATGTTAAGGAATGCCAAACGCTTTTTGCACAGGTCACACCTGCTTAATTAGCAATAATAAGAGCTTTGGGAAGTTCAGAGGGAAATGAAATAGTTACAGATAAATGATCTAACAATTTGGTCTCAACCAGAGAGGGGACAAGATGCAATTTAATAACATGATTACAAATGGAATTGCAGGTTAACGACCTTGCACTTTTTAATTTAATGGAGCACACTCACTACTAGGCTGAAAGTAAATGTATTGTTAAATTCAAATGTATAGAGTGGCATTTCATAAATAAATTATTATAACCCTAATTGCAACTAAATTGTCAGGTCTTAATCTGACTTGATAATTAAGTCACAAGAGATTTACTGCTTGATTCTTACCTAAACTGGTACCAAAAAGAACTATTTCGTTCAGCTAAACTTATTCTAAATTTGTTCAACATTTTCTACAGTTGTGAAGAGACAATGGAATCCTAGCTATATAACAAGGAATACTTTTATCCTTTGTATTTTATGATTATTTATAATAGGAAATGACAGAACATAGAACTGAGTAAACATAGCTCTTCTTAAATCTTAAGACACTTTTGTCAGCTCTGAACTAATCTACTAGAATGTGTTTTTTCTTGAAAATCTTAAAGGATGTTTTTGAGATTATGATATAATTAGATCATTTCCCCGTTCACATAATGGTAAACTGAATTTTTTAAACAAATTAGAAGATTAGTTTCATTTTTAGAAACACCAGCAAATAATTAAAAACTAATTTTTAATGATTTATTTTTATCTTATATGCATTGGTGCTAAACTTGCATGTATGTCTGTATGAGAGTGTCAGATCCCCTGGAAAAAGTGTTATAGACAGTTGTGAACTGCCATGTGGGTGATGGTAATTGAACCCAAGCCCTCTAGAACAGCAGCCAGTGCTCTTAACCATTGAGTCATCTCTCTATCCCCTAAAAAGCTATTTTTGAGAAAAAAATTAGTGACAATATAAGAAAATGCAAACATACAGATATATGTATATATGTATAGTCAGACAGTGTTATATATGTGTTAATTTACCTTGAAACTCTGTACATATATTGACTATATATAAATTGTCTGACTATATATGTATAATACATATATATGTTCACATTTTCTTATAATGTCACTAAGTTTTTCTCAAACATTAATCAGAATATATAGATAGTCATATATATATATATACATATAGTCATAGTTTCAAGTTAAATTACAAGTCAGCTGATTGATTAAGTCTGAAATAGTGTTCCATGTTGTATTTACAACAAAAATATAACACTAAACAATTCAATATCTTAACCTAGAAAAAGTTCTTAAGATATATCTTGTGACATGCAATTCCTAATCCATTAGGCATTTTGTGCATGTATATTTATTTTAGTATTTTCATCATACACATCTTTATTATATTTTATTATTCCCCCTACTTCCACTAAACCCCCTTGAACTAAAAAAGTGCCCTTCTATGCTGTGGGACAATGGTCTTTTACTCTGTTACTTGTATTATTTTTAAAAAATGCTAATTGGCCAGTAGCCAGACAGAAATTATAGGCGAGGTGAAGGTGACCAGACAGGAAGTAGAAGCGTAGCAATGAGAATTATGGGAAAAGGAATTTTTCTGTCTGCAGTTGTCACCCACATGCAAAGAAAGCTAGACACAGAAAAGCAAGTTGTGACTGCCCCACTGAAAAAGGTACCAAGCCACATGGCTAACACAGACAAGAATTATTGGCTGATATTAGTTATATGAATTAATTAATAAGAAGCCTGAGCTACTGGGCCAACCAGTTCATAATTAATGTAGACCTCTGTGTGATTTCTTGGGAATTTATGACTGTAGGAACTGGGTAGGGCAAAAACCTCTGCCAACACTTCTATTTTATATTACTTAGTTATCTGTTTATTTATTTATTTCTGGGGCCATATGAGGTTAGTTACATTTGCCTTCATAAACATCAGTGTGGCAATATTTACTAATAATGGACAAAACCAGTGGCTATATCATTGAAGAAAATACTTTCTTCTACCTCCCTGAGGGGTTGTTAACTACCAAATGGCCCTTAAGAGGCAGTGGAGTCCCTCAGGTCCCTCCCCTTCCATGATTGAATATTTTTAAGGGCCCAATTTTGTACAGGTCTTGTCCAAGTAACGAGAGCTGCTGTTATTTAAGTAATGTTACATTTTTTTCCATCTTCTACAAATTACAGTCATTCCATGTCCAATATTCCTTGAGTCTATGTGGGGTACTACAGATGTTCTCAAGATTGAACACTCCACAGTAACTTATTCTCAACACATTGACCAGTCTTGGCTTTTTGTATTAACCACTGCTGAAGATAGGTTACCTAATCACAGAAGAACAACACTAATTTGTGGATAAAACCTAAAATTTAGAAGACAGTCTGGCAACCTGTCCCTTTACAAAACCAACAAGAGTCTGTTTCCTCTAAGGTCTGTGACATCTCTAGCTCTGAGAGTTGACCAGGTTTATAGCAATAGATGCCAGTTTCCTTTTGTTTAGCATGCCTAAACCTAAAAAGTAAAACAACTGGTTACTCACTTAATAGTCACGTGACTATTGCACCACTGAGCACATTTGCCTAATGTCAGGGTTGTATAGTACCTGGGACCTACATGTAGGTGAGATTGTCAGGAATTTTTCTCCTACACATTATTGCATCTCACTTCTAATTGTTTCACTAAGAAAAATAGATAGCAAAGAGGAAGTATCCAGCTTGATGTCTCTAATTTATCACTTACACAGTAGGTGGTATTTCAGCCAAACAGAACAACTAACCAGTTCCAGAGGATAAACAGTGCTATGGCAAAGGCTGTCTTGCTTTTGGTGTCTCTGGGGCTTCCTTGATTAACAACTTAGACTGCAGTATTGCACATTTTGCAGTGGAATTTTTATTTAGTAACTCTTGGCTTCTGGAAGAAACACTATCGACCCACAGACATACCTCCATTGATATTCTTCACTCTTTACCTTTAATAACTGCTGGTTTCATATCAGTTCTCTGGTTGGCCCTCAGAGCCATTCATCTTTTCTTCCTTTGCTGCTTTTCATTCCCCAATGTCCTCCATTAACCGTTTCCAGGATTCCTCCTCTATATTACTCTGTTCTACTATCCCTACTATTCAAGGGTTCTTTTGTCCCCCTAGTGATCACTTTTAAGTGGCCAAGCCTCAGTCAAAATTCCAAGTTAAGCATACAGATCAAAAATTTCAATGAACATATGGGAGAACATCAATAGAATATTTTCCAGCTCTATTTTCCTGGAAAAATTTAATAATTTTGTTTTTCTTTCCCAATTATTAAAAGTAGAATTTTCATGTTACTCATATTTTTGAATTATAACTGGTAAGTCAAGGCATAGTTTGTCAGTTGAGATTTCCTGGCACACCTGCACTAA
Source organism: Bramus lutescens (assembly GCA_001685075.1). Classification (NCBI taxonomy): domain Eukaryota; kingdom Metazoa; phylum Chordata; class Mammalia; order Rodentia; family Cricetidae; genus Bramus; species Bramus lutescens. Next base: position 2,038 of record LOEQ01010355.1, on the reverse strand, counting down.
GAGAGAAACTGGATCTATGATTGATGCTTCCTCAGCTTAGATGATCTTGTCTCAGTCAGGTTTTGCATGAAGCTTATCCATGAAGACAAACGTGGTACTGACTCATGAGTGAATTATCTGAAATGATTCTTGCTCAGCTTGGGAAGGGGACAGGGCATATATGTCCTCTTAACTCAGAGGTAGGATCATAAATTGCAGCAAGAATTGTTTGGGGTATGTTTGAGGGTTGTGCATTCTCCAACCTCATGTAAGCTGCCTGCTCTGTGCTGCAGTGGGTCAGAGGAAGTAAAAAATTTTTCAGGTCTGTGACTTCACAGATGTGATTTGCATGGCAATGAGGCAACAGGATTGAAGGAAAGGAATTCAGTCATGAGGGCCACAGGAGTTTTGATATCCTAAGCAAGGACAGAAGAAGCAGAATCTTTCAGTTACAAAACTTCCCCAGTATTTGGTATTGAACATATACAAAGATATCTCAGCAGCTGTGAGGTGTAAGATGTGGCTATGTTTATATATCACACAGATATGGGAGCCTTTTGGATACTCTCTCTGTGGGTGCCTCTGTCTCCAATCTGCATTCCTGTGGCCTATGGTTAGATACATCATAGTACTATGCCTTCCATATTCTAATAATACATTCATAGTTTACTGACCATAGTACTATGATTATGCATGTTTCTGATCCTTATAAATAAGCCTGTGAATGTACTCCTGCAGAGTAAACATCCACGAGAGAGGATGTGTAACTTACAGAAAAAGGAAATCTTTGTCAATTATTCATCTGACAGAATGATAACACAGAAAAAATATAAAATGTTGGAAGGAAGCTGCTTGTTTCTTTATCAGCTGCCTGGCAGTTCAGACCCAAAATAACCAAACAGAAACTATATTACTTAAAACACTGCTTGGACCATTAGCTCTAGCTTCTTATTGGCTAACACGTAAATCTTATTTTAACCCATCTCCATTAATCTGTGTATCGCCATGTGGCTGTGGCTTACCAGCTAAAGTTCTGGCATCTGTCTTCAGTGGGGCTATATGGCTTCTCCTTTATTATGCCTTCTTTCTCCCAGAATTCAATTTAGTTTACCCCACCTACCTCAATTCTGCCCTGCTATAGGTCCAAAGAAGTTTCTTTATTCATTAATAGTAATCACAACAGACAAAGGGGAGTCCTACATCACCTCCTATTTTCTGTTTAAATAAAAAGGTAGGTTTTAACTTTAACATAGTAAAATTATGTAAAACAGTCTATGTTATCTTTTATCATGACTAAGGAATAGTAGAACTATCACTATAAATTATTCAACTCCATCAAAGACCCCAGAAGAATATAATATTACCTAAGAAAATGGAAAGTGCATTGTAAGCAACTTTCAAAACTCTAGAATTGACAGAGACATCTTGGTACCTGGACGGTTCTTCTGTACCACTGGGGCATTCAATCTTCAGCCTACAGGCCATAGAGTCCAGCAGACATTTTCACCAAGTAGGAAATTTGAAGAAAAGTTCATCTATATTGGCAGTTTGTCTGTGTCCTGCAGAATGTCTAACAGACTCATGAATCAGGAACCCCGAAGAATCATCTCGCCTTTAGACAAGTTCAGCAGTCATTTCTATGTGGGTCCTGCAAGTCCAGTTCATCAAGCAGTCTTACCCAAATGGCTAACTGCAAGGAGCCTCTTCAATGCCCATCTTCCCCTTGAAGTAGATTGGTGCTGCCAGGAGCAGAAATGTCTCACTGCCATGAAAAATCCTAAGTTAAAAAAAAACATTTTAAATGCTATATTCTGAAGAACTCTGAAAGATTTGAATAATACTTATATAACTGAAATATATTTCTATTTATCTAGAAAACCTAACTAACATGACTAGAAGCTTGCTTATTATAGATGATTATCTATTAACATATATTTATTAATTATACATTACATTTTTAAATGAGCTATGCAAGCACAATACCTTAGTCAAGAACAGAAATGTATATACACAGCATAACAAAATTGAGCTTAAATTTGTATCAATAGACCAAGATCCA
>LOEQ01010354.1:81220-92521 GCA_001685075.1 Bramus lutescens | reverse complement strand
ACTGACATCCAAAAGGGCTGTACCAGCTTGCACTCCCACCAGCAATGCAGGAGTATTCCCTTTACTCCACATCCTCTCCAGGGGATGCTGTCTGTTTGAGTCTTATTTTATGGACGTCTGTGACATTTGATGGTATTACTTTAAAGGTAATATAGATAAGGTGTCAGAAAAATATGACTTGAATGTCATCTTGTCTGTAAACTTTATTTGTACAGCCTGATGACTTAAAAATTACATTTTAAATGATTGAAAAGGTCTAAATTACAGTATTTAATGATAATTAAAATGTATATGAAATTTTTGTTTTGGTGTCCACATAACTTCATTGGAATGCAAGTCTCTATCTGCAAATACAACTTTGCTAATTTATTCATGTGTCTCCTATGGCTTCTTTATTCTTCAGTGGCAAAGATGAAGAGTGGTGACATAGACCATGTGACCTGCATGCCTAAGATACATACTATCTGTTTTTTGACATGAACAGGTTTTTAACTCCTGGTCTGAATAATCAAAACCTGAAACTGGCTGGAGAACTTTGTTTCTATTAATCTCTTAAGGTCAATACAAAAGTTGTTGTTAAAATTATCTTGCCTTTTACATTTTATATTTATTCATGTTTGATAACTTGATATGCTGTATGAAAAATGTACCATCGAAGGCATGATACTTCATGACAGTTTTTTTCTTAAAATTAGTATTGCAAACGGAAAGAGTGAACATAGCCTCACTGAAGACAATGCTGAGGTAGCTATAATGGACAACATTCCAATCTGTGAACGTGCGCCACAGAACATACAGCCTGCATGGCAGACAGTGTAAGTGAGCACGAAGACGAATCTACCCAAGAACAGAATTGGAATTGTGAGGCTTGGAAAAGTTCCACTTTAGGTTTGAACACAAACTCTTTCCTTGCTAGCCAATGTGCACAAAACTCATTGGCATCCAGGGTGATGTCAGGATTTGAAAAGGTTATTTTACTCCTGAGAAGCTAATTGACATAGTGGAGAGGATGAAGGTTCACCCTTAACATGACTCTATTATAGACTAGGGTAATGTTTCCCCATAGTCATTAAAGCAATGCTGGAGGATAAGTCCTTAGAGTTTGGAATTCTTTTTCTTTCCTGTGGCACCTCACAAGAAGTTGTCCTCATTCTGTCATCCTTATGATGATTGCTGTAGCTATTTTTTGTTTGTTTTTGAGCAAGAAGCTTTAGGTTGATGTGTAGTTTCGGTCAGATCAACAGCCTTACAAAATGAGTCCATCGTAGAAGAGGGAGCCAAAGCTTAGAGGAACGCGTTAGCTTGCCTGTTACGGTAGAGCTGCCAAATGATACAAATGGAATTCAGTCATTGTCCATTGGGGCTGCCATGACCTGCATGACTTTGGGACTGATCTGAATGGGTGGTATGGAATGAGGAGATGACAGCACTCCTACAAACACCTGGGATGAAGTGAGCTGTGTTCTCTGATGAAGATGCACCATCAGCTGGGAAACTCAGCACATTTGTTATATATGGGTGAATGAGGAAGAGGGCTAGTTAATCTCTTTCGGTCCTGGACCAAGGTTGAGGAGGTCTCTGTAGGGGAGCAATCTCAGGCCATAATCATGACAGAGAACGAAGCTGTGGCTGATAATTTCTTCCCATGTTATGAACACCATGCTGGGACCAGGGGAAGGTTTTGCCATTACCCTGAGCCTGACTTGGAAAAGTTTGTAGTGTGAATTCTAATTGGTCTTAATAATAAAAACCTGAGTCAGATATTAGCGGGTGAAAATTGAAAGATCGGAGAAGCAGAGCAGCCAGCCACCAGTTCTTACCTTTACAAAATCCTCAGACCAAAGTGGGCAAGATCCTGTCTCCACAAATCCTCAGAATGAATGGTCTGCTTCTGTCTCCTCCTGCCTTATATTCCTCTCTCCACCCAGCCATATTCCTTCCTGTCTCCATGTCTCTACTGCTGGGATTAAAGGTATGTGGCTCCCAAGTACTGGGATTAAAGTTGTGAGCCACCACTGCCTGGTTCTGTTTCTCTTTTAGAGGGAATCAATCCTGTGTAGCCAGGCCTTGAACTCACAGAGATCCATCTGCCTCTGCCTTCCAGATTCTGGGATTAAAGGTGTGTGCCATCACTGCTTGTCCTCTATGGCTAAATAGTGGCTCACTCCACACTCTGATCCTTATGCAAGCTTTTTTTTTGTTATAGCACAAATAAAACATCACCATAGATGTTCTTGTAATTCCCAGGGGCCTGAGTCCTTGAGATTGTTGACATGTCTGTGCACACTTTACTCCCCACACAGGGCTATCGTCTATGTTGTCTTTAAGCATACTCCCTATTGGATCTCCATGATGGTACATGGGGGAGGATTAGTGTGTACTTCTTAAAATTAATAAATTCTTAAAATTATGCTAGAAAACACAAAATATACTATTTTACTCATAATTCTACAGTTCAGGAGCATTAATTATACTTACATTATTATGCAGTAGATCTCTACAATTTTTCTTCTTGTAAAATAGCTTTGAGAATTGGAATTATGTAGCATTTTTATTTTTGTTATTAGTTTATCTCACTTAGCATAATGCCCTCAAATTTTATTCATGTGGTGCCATGTGACAAGATTTCTTTGTACATATTCAGCCCATTTTCTTTACCAATTTATCAATCAATGGATATTTGAGTTGCATATACTTCTTGGATTTTTGACTGATATTACTATGAATGTGAGTATGCAAAACATATCTTTGAAATCTCATTTTTTATTATTTTGAATATATTCTCAGAAGTAGGACTGGTAAATCATATGATAATTTTATTCTTATTTTTGGGGAGACTCAATAGTGTTTCCCACAGTAACTCCACCTTTTTAATTCCCTCTTGGTGAATATTTTAACTAAATGTAGACCTACATAGTTTCAATACTCTGGATATAAACAACACAGTAATTAAAAATTTCTAGTCAATAATCTACTGGGAGTTCCTTGGACAACCCTGACCAGCACTCCAAAGAGGGTCTCCAATACCTCATGTTGTGATTTTTGCTAAATAGTCTTTGGATCTTGGAGAGAGACTTGTCAGGCCAGGTAAAAAAATTTATTTAAACTACATATACAGAGATGTGCGTATTAAAATATTTTAGCTAGTTAACAGTGTGCTTCTTTATGGCGTTTTCAGATATATTCACTATCGTTTTGCTTTCCTCACTCCTTCATCTGTAATTACCTGTCCCTACGCCCAAATTAGAGTCCACAGCATTTTTCCATCTCCCCCATCAAATCCCTCGCAGCGTTTTATTACTCTCTATTGCTCCATCACTCGCCCTGTAATGGTTCTCTCTTTGCTTTCCTGGTTTCTGCAGTTACTCACATCTGACAATTTAGAGTTAAGGACTTCAGCTGAGAGAGAAAATGGGATGCTTGTCTTTCTGGGTCTGGGTTACATCATTGAATATGAGTTTTTCTTGTTCCATCCATTTATTGGCGAAGTTTATGTGTAGGAGAATATTTGTTTACACTGTGTGAAGATGTGTCACTGCTGAACAGTCAGTAGCTAGGCAGGAGAGAATATATTGGCAGGACTTCCGGGGGAGAGAGAGAACTCTAGGAAGAACAGAGGCAGGAAGGCCAGAGAGGTGCACAACAAGTCAGACAGACGGTCGAGAGGAGGGGTAACTGAGCTACCAGGTAACTGGTAGAATGTAAATTTATAAAAGGAGGCTAATTTAAGTTATAAGAACTAGTTGGGGAAAAAGTCTAAGCTAAGTCCAAGCTTTCATAATTCATAAGTCTCCATGCCATTATTTGTGGACCAGTGGTCCAAGATAGTCCACAAGAAAGCTTACTACAACCATTATTTCACTTTTCTTTACATTTGAATAGTATTCCATTGTGTATGTTAATTGTAGGACTTTTAGGTTGCTTCCATTTCCTGGCTATTGTGATTAAAGTAGCAATGAGCAAGCCTGAGCTTGTCTGGACAAGTCTGTGGGGCAGGATGTTGAGTCCTTTGAGTACATGCCAAAGCTGGTATAGTTGGATGCTATTGTTGGCTTATTTTTAGCTCTTTTTGATCTCGTTTTAGCACGTTAAAATTCTCCACACTGATGCTCAGAGTGGCTGCATCAGTTTATAGTCTCATCAACAGTGAACGAGGGTTTTCTCCCCTCACCCTTTCTAGCATTTGTTGTTGGTCGTTTTGTTGATATTTGCTACTCTGTTTGGGGTTAGATGAAATATCAAAACTGTTTTGATTTACATTTCTCTAATTCCTATGTATGAGGAACATTTTTTAAAAATACTTCTCTGTTTTTTCTTTGGAGAACTGTCTGTTTAGATCCCAGGCCCATTTTTTATGGGTCATTTTTAAAAAATCTCTTTAATTTTTAACTTTGTAATATATTCTAGATACTAATCCACATTATAGCCTATTGATATTGCCTTTGGTTGTCTCCTAGAAGAGGAAGGTAAGTACCTACTGGTGAAGACACCATGTACTTCAGACACCGGGATCAGAGATCCCTGAGCTAGAACTGATTTGAAACCTTCCTCCTTGATGACTAGCTTTCATGGCACTAAAAGGTATCATGCATGCTTCCAAAGGAGAGAAACAACCAACAGTCCTACCCTGCTATGATACTTCTGAAGCACATCCATGACCAGCATGGCTTGATAACCCTAAGGGTGCAGTAGTGGCGTACATACCTGAGTGGTAACCTATAGCTCTCTCGTTGTACTTAAGACCCAGTTCACAAGATGGATATCATGCCTGATCCTGGAAATCTAGTCAGTCACCCCTGGCTGGGGAAGTAATGAATCTTGGAGGAGAACCTACAACTGCCACTTTCTAAACCAGCGTGATTGCTAAATACATTCTACATATTTGCCCTTATACCCACAGATAAGTTTAGTCGTCATCCCTACAAGGAAACTTCTCTTTGAAGTATACAGAGACCATTACAGAAAACCACAGCCAGTCAAAGCTCAGAGTTGTGGACTAATTAAATGAAATGACTCACCAGAACCATAGGATATCCAAATCATGGGACACTTCTTAACAAGTGTCATTTGTTTCATACACATATTTAGAAACAAAATAAAGCATGTAAGTTAACCACGTCACCTAACAAAGGTTCTTCTGGACTTTATTTAACGAAAAGAAAAAGAAAGCTATAAAGCTAAAAATAAGTCCACGGATATGAACCAAAGCCCATAATAAATATGTAACATTAATTATCTCTGCTCTATGTAGAGTTTATTCAGTACAAACCTTAACCCAAAGTACACAAATCATTCACCAATGCCACTAAATTAGTGAAATCTAAATTGAGACTGTTAAGCATCTCAATGTCCTCAAAATATAATTTAAACAACTATGTCTAAAACTGATTCTTGACCTACTGTTCTGAGGTTGTTTTATCTCACCAGCTCAATTGTATTAATCAGAGTCTTCTTTTTCACTTATGAATTGATATTTTTCATTCATTTTTTAAAGTAACCATTCTTTAAGCTGATCTTGCTGACACAGTCAATGAATCTTTGGCATCATTTAGACTCGCAGGTGTAGTAATTAGGGAGCAGGCCTGCTTTTCGTCCAGCCCAGCTCCCGCACGGCNTTTATTAACCAATGAAAGTAACACATAGACAGATGACCCTCCTACATCACGCAGGCCTCTAAGAGCCCTCTGCAAATTATGTTAGCAGCTCTATCTTCCACTGACATTACATTTGCCCTTATTACTCACTGGATTTTAATAGCTCTCTGTGTGTGTGAGTGTGCATACACACACATGCATGTATGTGTGTGTCCTATGTAACTGTGGATTGAAAATTTATTTGTGTAGAGTAAGAACAAGAAGGGGAGATATGGTATTTGGAATAATGCACTTTTTTGTTTCATTGAGAGACATGGATTATCTTTATACTACAGCAACTCTGCCAAATACCTGGCATTGATTTTTGTCTCTAGCTTTTTTTTTCACATCTATTCAAGTTATAAAAGTTGCAAGATCCTAAACAAATAATTGAGAAAGGGCAGGCTAGTATTGAGCAACATCCTGGATCCTAATGAGACCAGACACACGAGCAGAGTTTAGAGATTGAAGGAATCTATTCTATACCCTGACAGAAAATCGTTTAGCATGCCATCATCTAATTCTGTGAAAAGACTCAAAAAACTCAAGGCCACAGATGTGATCCTGTGCTTCAAGGCTAAAAAGCATGAAGTCCTTCTTGTAGACTGTGAAATCTGTATATTATAGGGAGGTGCATTTGGAGAAGGAATTGAGAAACCTTTCATTCTCATCTGCTTTTACGTTGCTGTGATAAAGACTTTTAAACATTTACTATTGGTTTCTGTGCTATTTTATTGTAGACAATGATGAATTCTTGTTTGGGCCAGGTGCCATCCTTCACATCATATTTTAAGGATCATTGGGTTAAAGCAGGGTATGGCAGACAGCCTGCAAATGGAATCTAGTACAGTACCTATTTTATTGAAATCATGTATTTTTTCGGCACACAGTTGCATCCATTCTGTAAAGATTCTGTCGATGGTTGCTTTCAGTGATATTATGACAGAGTTGAATTGTGGTGCAAACCCTGTAAGGCCCTAAATATTTACAAACTGATCCTTTATGAAACTTTTTGTCTACCCTGGTTTCAGGGGACAGGAAAATAAGGGAGCTGGATTAATTTCCTAAGGCCTTTTCCAGCACCAAGAGATAATTCTGCCAAGATGCCTGGTAACAGAGAAAATTGGTTGTCTGGCCCTGAAAGAGAAATAGCCAGAAAATACTGTCCCTTTTAGTGAATTTGATGTCCTAAAAAGGCACTCTATTCAAAAGTGAAATATTTTGTTTTCCCTATCCTTTTATATTTCCAGAATTGAAATGTATTCTGCCTATGTACTCTGATTAAATATATTATTGAATGTTGGTCAATTAAGGTCATTTTCCAGAAATGTGACTCCTTTTGTTTGTTAAGTTCCTAGAAATGTGAACTCTCTAATTTCTCAATTTCCCAAATGTAGCATATTCCTAAAACATTGCCAAGGTTCTCTTGTTTACTACCAAGGCCTTTCTAAAATGAACTGTACTTTTATCTGCTGACCTTGATAGCTCCTTCTGGTTGGTGTTCATTTGTGAGGGGTTCAGAAGTACTAGCAGCATCTTTATATATTACCAGGTTCTAAACCCACAAGGAAAGTCAACATTTAGGATATTCAAGAATGTGGCTTGTATTTTAGGATAAGTGGATTCCTTTTTTGAATTTTAAAATTGTTATTATTGTTTTGTTGTTCTTGTTGTTGGTGTGTGTGTGTGTGTGTGTGTGTGTGTTTGGCATTTGTATTCCACTGCCTACATGTGGAGGTCAAAAACAACTTTCACTCTGTGTTCCCTCCTTGCACCATGGGTTCTGGAAGATTGAACTCAGGTCATTAGACTTGTAGTAAAGCAAGCACTTTCATCTGCTGAGTCATCTTGAGATCTTGATGGCCCATGAATGGAGTTCTTTTTTATTTTTCTTCTTTTTTTGAGACAGTATTTCTCTGTGTAACAGTCTTGGCTTTCCTGGAACTCAGATATTCTCCTGCCTCTGCCTCCCAAGTGAGAGATGGAGTTTTTCACGTTGATTGGCATAATAAATCAGGCTGAATGTTGTAATCAACGTGTATTCCTAGCAACCACAAACTTCTTATGCAAGAATAGGGATGAAGGCAAGCAAACTCCAATACTCTCTACAGGTAGCTAACCTTGTTTAATTTCCAGTTGCTGTCATCAAATATCCTTCCAAAAATGGTTTACTTGGCTTTTAGTTTCATTATTTTGAATTAAGATAAGGCAGGGGCTTGAAGTAGATAGTTCCATCTCATCCACAGTCAGCTGTAGAAAGAAATGTTTATTACTTAGCACACTTCTTCTACTCATACAGTCCAGAACCCAAATCCATGCTGTCACCTACAGTGGGCTGGGTCTTCCTGTAATGGCATTTCATTTGAATTTTAATAAATAAAGCTTGCCTGGGGATCAGAGAATAAAACAGCCCCACTGATCAGCCTTATAGACCAGGCAGTGGTGACACACACCTTTAATCCCAGGAGCCACAGTAGTCCACTAAAGAAACTGGGCGGTGCATGCCTTTAATCCCAGGGTTACATGTCATTAATCTTAGCCCTAGGGAGGAATAAAAGATGGGAGGAGACAGCTCACAGACACAGTCTCGTTCTGAGATTCCTGAAGGCAGGATTGCCATTTTGGGCTGAGGTAGAGGTAAGAGTCAGTGGGTGGCTGTTTTGCTTTTCTGACCTTCAGGTTGAACCCCAATTTCAGTCCCTGATCTTTTATTAATCGTGCTTCATTTGGTGCCCAACTGTTGTGGCATAAATTTACAAAACAAACAAACAAACATTTACCTGAGACTTTTTAGCCACAAGCCCAGGCCAGAGCTGGGATTGGAATTAAAGCTCTAGGAATTGGAACCGAAACCTAGCCACCTGGGTTCGGGAGAAAAACTAGCACTCCAGTTCCTATCTGCCCTGTCTTAGCTTCCTTGTAAACATTGAAAATATACAGAGAATCTGAATCCTGCATGTTTTTGTGTTGATTTTGAGTTGATTGAGTGCTGAGGAAGGAGCAACTGCTGCTGAAAGATATTTGATTATAAATACTGTTAGACTGATCAAATTCATATATATTCTGAAAATGCCTTGACTTCAAAATTTAAGACAAAGCATCTGTTACTTTGGAGATGCGGTTTTGCTTTTGTTTTCACAGAAAGTGAGAGGCTGTATGTAGATTTATTCTGGGTCAAAAAAATAAAGTTTGATCAAGGAAGGCCCCCTGAAAAATCTCAATAGGAGTGGATGGCCCAGATGATCCAATGTTTTAGAGGACCTCTATTGCGGTTTCCTCTGAGTTCTACATCCAGAAGTGCTTCAAGATTGCTGCCTGAGATGATGTAGTCTCACAGAATACTTCAATCAGAACTTGACCATAATCCTAAATTTTCTTTGGGTCCCCATAAGATTATCAATGTCCCCAATCAGCAGGAAGTAGCCTAGAAAATTACTTCCACATTCCCCCCAAATGGGTTATGGATATTTGTCTTGGTTTAGTGTGTTAGTTGCAAATTATTATTGATAATGGTCATAAAAAACTAAACAAAGGAAATTGGATTCAAGGTGATTATCTTGAAAAAAGGGGGATATAGATATGAATTGGATAAAATGGTAGATGTTTGAATATACTCTGGAAAAAGGGAGGATATAGATATGATAAGATGAAAAGGTAGATTATTGAATCTACTTTTAAAAAGCAAGTATTAATTTTAAATGTTTTACATTGGATTGGAATTTTGTATGTTGTATACAAATTTTGTATTCTGATACAAATTTGAGATTAATTTTATAAGGCATACTATACATACATTTTAAAATCTTGTTTAAGGTATTCTACCTATAGAGCTCATTTAATAATGTAATGCAAATTCCTAGTTCTTGAAAATTTATTATCATTAACTGTTTATGATAAAAAAGGAAATGCAGATTATTAGTTAATCACCTAATATAATCAAACTTGTAGTCACATTGGATATGTTTTCAAGGTCAAACAAAGATATTTTTTAGGTAGACAGATCGTCTTCAAACACTTCAGAGATCTACAGAATATAGCATTTAAGATGTTTCAATAACCTAGGTTCCTTTTTTTTTGACAGTGAGGCATGTCAGCTCCTGGAAGCACCAATCTACTTCAGAGAAGATAATGGGCATTGAAAGAACTCCACATGGAGTTAATTTCTTCATGGAAAAAGTAAGCCACTGGGCAAGAAAATGCCTTTGCCTTGAGTACTGACAGTATACTCTCCCAATTAGGCAAGCAGGACATAAAAAGAAGTGACTGCCAAACATTGTAAAAACAAGGAGCGACAGCCCTTCAGAATATCCTGCTTCACAGAAAAGTTTGTCAGATATGCTAGGCCTGTAGGTCAAAAATGGACAATGCCCCAATGTCCAGGTGGTCAGCTGTCTCTGTCATTTCTCACATATTTTCGAAGCTGCTTGCTTGTACTTCCTGCCTACTTAGTTAATATTATTTCCTTCTTGGGTATCTGAGGTAGTTGAGTACTTGATAGTTATAGTTTTCCTTGTTTTTCTGATGCAGAAAGCAAGTTATAATAGAAAGTAACTTAGGTACAAGATGTTGAACTCACCAAGATAACATAGATATGGAGTATTTTCTCTGAATTTGTCAAATGCAAATGGACTAGACATTGTTGATTAATTTATTACCTGCATATATTACATATAGTTATTGTACTTATTGTATGTAGTTTTTTTATATTAGTTGTAGCCTTCTTTTATTTTAGACAAAAAGGGAAAATGTATTGGCATTTCATTTGTGTTTTAATAAATAAAGCTTTCTTGAAGATCAGAGAGTAAAACAGCCTCATTTGTCAGTCTTACAGATCAGGCAGTGGTAACACATGCTTTTAATCTCAGTAACCACACTAGTTTCCATAGAAATGGATGGTGCATGCCTTTAATCTCAGTGGTATATGCTTTTAATACCAGCCCTGAAGAGGAATAAAAGATGGGAGAAAACAGCTCACAGACACAGTCTCTTTCTGAGATTCCTGAGGCAGGATCGCCATTTTGAACTGATGTGGAGGTAAGAACCAGTGGCTGGTTACTTTGTTTTTCTGACCTTCAAGTTGAACCCAAATTTCAGTCCCTGAGCTTTTATTAGTCATGTTTTATCTTCCTAATTTAATTCACATAATCAAGGCAAACCTTCAAAGACTGTCCCATGGGCCAATCCAATTTAGATAACCCATCATTAAGACTCTCATCATGTGATTCTAGATTGTGTCCAGTTGATAATTAAAATGAACCAGCAGAACAGGTTAACATGGTAAACGGAGATGATGCAAGGACAGAGTTGTGCAAGCACATTTTCTTATCTCATGTCAAATAAGTCATTCTCAGATGAAGAGGTCTGAAAGACCACACTCACGGATATCTTTCTATGTAGAAAACATAAGACAGAGAGAAGTAAATGCACCTAATTCCAACATAATTCTGCATGAAGACTCATCACTGACTTATATTTCCACCTGTTCTACTATGAAAAAAGAAACTGTCTTCATTCCCATTTACTAGACCTATAAAGCTTATTCCACATTTTTCTTTCCTTTTCAGTAGTCATAAATTGTAGTGAAAAGGGAGCAGGCCTGCTTTTCGTCCTGGCATGCTTTTCATCCCACCCAGCTCCCGCATGGCTAGCTTATACCCAGAAATAACAA
>LOEQ01010354.1:67549-81178 GCA_001685075.1 Bramus lutescens | reverse complement strand
TATTAACCAATGAAAGTAACACATAGACAGATGACCCTCCTACATCAATAAATCGTGCTACTTGGATCTCAGATATCTTTCAAAACCTTCCTCTTTTCCCTTCTCTACCATATTTGCCTTAGTTTTGGCCCTAAACAAACTTATCTAAAGTATATTTTTTGTGATATAGACATTGGCCCATATTGCACCCAGATCCTCTGTGGTGTACAGTTTTCTGTGCCCTAAAGGTGTTCAATCTTAAAGATATGAAACACTCATTTTTTTTTGTCTCAGGGTTCCAGAGGATCCTCTCAACATCTGTATAAACATGACTGGAAGAAGAAGAAGTGCTAGAGACTTGACATCTGATAGCAATCTTCCACAAGTAGAAATCAATTGAACAAATACTTTGGTCAATGACCAACCACCTGGCTTCAGAACAGTTATGAGTAACATTTTTTATTTTTTATTATTAATTTTTTCCATACAATATATTTTGATCATGTTTTCTCCTGTCCCAACTCTTCCCAGGTCCTCCCCCCTCCTTACCCACCTAACTTTAAGTTATGGTTCTCTCACAAAACTAAACAAAACAAAAACTCTAAAAAAAACATCAAAAGCAAACAAACAAAAACTAAGAAAAAAAAAACCTCCACAAAAATAAAAACAAATAGGAAAAAGACCAATAAGACAAAAAAGTCCAAACAAACCCTCATATCAAGGATTTCAAGGCTGGGAGAGGAAATCCAGTAGGAGGAAGAGGGTCCCAAAAGCAGGCAAAAGAGTTAGAGACATCTTCCTATTCTCAGTGTTTGGAATCCCACAAAACAACAAGCTATACAACTGTAACACATATATGCAGGGGACCTAGCTCATACTCATACAGGAAGGGTCTGTGTTTATCACTTTAGTCTCTGTGAGCCCCTATGAGTTCTGCTTAATTGATTTTGTGAGCCACATTTTTGTTGTGTCCTTGACTCCTCTGGCGTCTTCCTTTTTCTGTTGGGCTCCCTTGGCTCCACCTCATTTTTGTCTGTGTGCCTCTTCATCTGCTCTCAGCCTTGTCTTGTTATTAAAGATAGCCAGGGTTTGTGCCCAGTCTTACTGTTTCTTGTTAGAGCATGTTTAGTGGATACCCCTAAGAGGTCTGCCTTTTGTTGAAGAGAAAGGGAGGAGTAGTTGATTTGGGGGAGAGAGAAAGTGGAGGAAGGGATAGGGAGGAGTGGAAGGAGGGGAAATTGTGGTTAGAATGTAAGCAAAATGAAAGTTAAAAATGAGAGCAGAATAAAAGTTAAAAAATGACAACAAAAAGTAAAACCACAACAACAAAGACCACAAAAATACCATTGGGTTCATTTTGTGTTGGTCAACTGCTCATGGGCATGAGATTTGCCCTGGAGCATGGATGAGTTATACCCAATACATTGGAGAAAACTGGTTTTCTCTTTGACAGCAGCTATCAATTGCAAATAGCATTTCATGTGCACTTCTTCTTCTTGCTGACATTTTGTCTGGTTTGAACTTGTGTATGTCTGGTGTGTGCTGTCATAGTCTCTGTGACTTCATGTTCACATCAGTCTTGTATCTAGAAGATACCATTTCCTTGGAGTCATCTATCTCCTCTGGCTCTTACAATCTTTCCACTTCCTCTTCTTCATAGACCCCTGAGGCTTGAGAGGAAAGGAGGCATCCAATTTAGGTTTGACTGCTCCAAAGTATCACATTCTCTGCACATTGTCTAGTTGTGGGCCTCTGTGCTGATTACCATCAATCGCAAGAAGAAACATCTCTGATGTGGGTAGATCAAGGCCCTGATCTGAATGTGTGGAACATTCTTTTTTTGGATGCTAAGAGAACTTCTAATGTGTTTAAGTCCACATTACCCACAGTGGTAACACACTTATGCAGATAGTATTTTGTAGTAATTTTTTCTTTCCCAGACTCCACTTGGCTAATTTCTGCTTCCAGGGATTGCCTCCTAAGTGAACAATCTGTTCTCCAGTTCTTGTCTCAAGATCTGCTTTACAAGAATTGTATACCATCTCAATGCTTATGAAGTTGGAAGGTTTATTGCTTTTACCTTAAAGATGAGAAACCTGAAGCATGATCAGGTGAATTAGCTTGCTAGACTTTTTATTTCTAGAATGTGTTGCAGTTAAGGCTATGTTAGTGTTTCCAATTTATTGATGTCTTTCTACTAAAAAAGCCAAATATTTTCCATGTACAAGTCCTCATATATTCCTTTAAAATCCTAGTATAAAAATTGAATCACGTCAATGGGCATAAGGGAGTTTACAACCCATTTGTTGGAAGCAGACTCTTTGCAATTATGTAAAATGATACATGCTTATCTGGAAAGCTTTATACAAGAACTGGGGTCCATTTATACTGATTCAAACAATGGAGGCTCTATCAGCTCTTTGTTTGTTTTCTGAACCATTCATATTGCAAGTATTGTTTGCCATGTTGCATTTCTTGAAATGTAGCCAAATGAAGCACTTTATAAACAAAATAGGCTACTCAAATGATTTATTATCATTCAAAAATAAATGAAAACGCTCCAAAGCTGAACAATTAAGCATTCAAAAGTAAGTACCCAAGCTAAGCTTTCCCATTTAAAGAAATTCAAATTAGCTTCAAGCTCTTGGGTCTAATTTCTTAGTAGAAAAGAAAATCTCCGTCCAATTGTAAACTATTTTTATTTTGCCATCCTCAATCTTTTAAAACACCAGAAGTAAGAAGACAGAAGAAAAGACCCATGGAATGCATTTGCCTGCCATCCTTGGTGGTCACAAACAGCTGGCAGGAGACAATATCCCAGGGAATTGTCCCCCCTTCAGCTTCTCTAGCCTCTTTATTGCCCACAAGAAAAGGGATTGGGTTAAGAAAAATGAATATAGGTCAGAATCCAAGCATTAGATAGTTTGCTCACTTGGGAATTTGGAATGCATCTTTTTGTTGAAGGAGTGAATTTAAGGTATGGCTAAAGTTGAGGAAACTATTGAGGAATGTTGAGATACCAGTGAATGATGGTTAACATTAGCTGTCAACTTGAGAGAATCTAGAATTACCTAAGAGAAAAGCCATCTGCTCAGTCACCATGATAGATAATCTATATTAGGCTGACTTCTGAATATGCCTATGAGAGGTTATCTAGATTATATCCGTTGACGTGGGAAGTCTGACTTTAGCTATGAGTCATAAAGATGAGAACTTGGAAGAATGACCAATTGTTTCGTTTGTTGGGATTTTTATTTCTAGAAGGTGTCATAGCTAAGGTTATGTTAGTGTTTTCACTTTACTGATGTCTTTTCCCACTCAAGAGTGAAGGAATTTCTCATGTAAGCCCTCATATATTTCTGTAAAACTCTAGTATAAAAGCTGAGACCCATCAAAATTTAAAGCCCATTTGTGGGAAGCAGACTCTCTGCAATGAGGTAAAATGATACATGCTTGTGTAAGTGAGCTTTGTTGATGTACTAGGGTCCATTCCAAGGGCTCCCGTGACATACTGAATAAAAAGAAGGGGTGCTAAGCACTAATACTCCTCTCTCTCTGCTTTTAGACAGTGTGTGCAAAGTGACCAGCTACTTCAACGTCCAGCTGTCACAGTCATGACATAGGTCTTTCTTGGAAGAAATGTACCCTGGAACTGTGACTAAATCTCCCCCTTCCTGCTTTCAGTTGTTTTGCCAGTGTATTTTGTCACAGGAACAAGACAAGTAACTAATACAGAGTATGTCCACCATCAGGGTACTTTTAGTATCCATTGAAACAAGCAGGGAATGCAGCTACCACAAACAGTAAAGAGTGGTCCCTAACAAAGAATTTTAGATTTTTTTTATTAATTTATTATTATTGTGTGTGGGTATTTGATGTGTGTAAGGAGGTGTGTATGGGCCACAGCATGTGTCAGAGGACAACTCTGAGGAGCTGGTTCTCTCCTTCCACATTTATGTGAGTTTTGGGTGTAGAACTCAGATCACCAGGGTTCCTCAGCTAGCCCGTCTGCTCTCTGAACCATCTCACTGTCCTTCCTAACAGGAGTTTTGTTATTAGAAGAATGGTATGGGAGAGAGCCAGGGGAATAATAACTTTGCTATGTTAAAGTCTTCTCTTTCCTATTTAATCTCCAGGCATTTTCTGTTAGGTGGAATGAACCCCAAGTCAGTGACATGGACTGCTGAATGATGTAGCTCGTAATGTTAGCCCTTGGGTGCACAGAAGAGAGAAAAAGACTTTTAGGACCTGGTGAAGGAAGAAGAAAGCACACCCTTTGCTCATCCTCAGGAATTCATTCCATAACATATGTCAGCCAAATCAGTTTAATGGAAACATCAGCTGGCAAACTTGTAGAACTTATACTCAGCACCTGTAATAAGCAAGAGAAAAGCTCCTGATGTTTTTAGCCCACAGTTTCGATTGCCCAATGTTGTTTATATAAAATTGTACACACATTTGGGTTCTTAAGCAAATAACAACGATAACCAGTCACCATATGGTTAGATAGCTAATGAATTCAATAAATGCTAGTAAAACAAAATGTTTTACTTTTATTTAATATTTGAAATATCAGCTTTGCACAAGTCACCTATCTGTTGACTGACTATTGGACTGGCATATCAAAAGTTTATTCATCCAAATTGGTTGATGTTTTCCCCCTCATATTCTTATTGGGAAAATAGAGGAATCAACAAATGGGCTACTAGGTAGTGTTCATGTTCTCACAGACTTTGAGTAATTAAAGAGTGGGGTTTGACACTCAGGAATTCATTGCTGTTCGTTCATTTATTCAGTGATCACTTCTTGAACATCGAACAGTTCACTAGACATGAGACAAATACAAAGTGTCCTTATCTTTTTCAATATTATATGCTAGTTTTGGAGGTAGATGAGAAAGAAGTATATGTTTTAATAAAACATGTGCAGATTATGATCGACTGTGCAGGAAATGAAAACAGTCAAGGGATGAAATATAATTAGGGAGAGGACAGTCTTGAGTAGATAAGACAGTCAGAGAAAGTTCTTCTTGGGAGAAAGGAACACAAAAGATCCTGAAGGATTGGGAGGGGTTAAAACTGAAAAGAACATGAGGAATCGTAACTCAGGCAGAGGGAACAGCAAACAGAGACTTACTGCCTGGCTGCAATCTGGGTCTTATGAAAATGTACCTCTCTCTCTTCCCTCAGGGTAAGATGATCTGGAGGTTTGTTAAGAAATATGAATTCCTGAGGACCATATCCCAGATGGAATACATGGGATAGGACTTAGAGAGGAGAGTCCTAGGAATTGGGTGAATACTACCATGGCAAAAGTTGGGAAATACTGTTCATGAAGAACAGTGTATGGTATTTGTTCCATGGAGAGGTGTATCTCAAGAAGATGAGGGGTCAGTGTAAAAATGTTATGTTATTTGTTGGATTTTCTCTACTGCTACACCCTAATGTAGCAAGTTCTTAGAAGCAGTGAGCAAAGTGAGCAATACCTGATATGTTGGACATACCCCACTTCATATATCCTTGGGACTGTAATTTCCTTTGCATGCAGGCCTTTAGATGTGGTGGGCAGAATTCTAAAAGTGCCTCTCCTATAGTCCCAATTCCAGCTTATTCATTGGAACACTGATGTAGATATTGCTACAAAGAGACATTGCCAGTGAAATTCTGAAAATGGGTCCTGACCATGGTAACCGGGATTACTCAAGGAAGTCCATTATAATCACATGAACCCTTATGAACAAGGAAAGAAGATGCCATGGAAGAGGAAGGCCAAAGAAGTACCAAAAGAGACTGAAGTAACGTGCGCGATATGAGAACATGGAGAGCATGAGAAGAAACTGGGGCTTTACTCCAACAACCACAAAGAACTAAATTACTTCAATAAGTCTGGAAATGGATTTTTCTCAAAGCTTCCTCTTTGGCCAGCAGTTTGAGTTGTGAAATATGAAGCTGAGAAACAACCTAACGTCACCAAGATTTTGAAATACAGAGACATAAGATAATATATTTGGATTATTACAAGGTATGTGCCATTTGTTACAATGACAATGTAACATGCCAAATGTTACATTTAAACTTAGGGCTCCCAACCAGAAGGCTTTTCTTTATACTCTCATCATTAGGATTCCCAACAGGGGCTTGGTGAAATGACCCATATTTCAGTCTTGTGACACTTTAAGACTGACATTCCACATTTGTAAAACAAATGAAACCATTCCTAATTCAAGGTGGGTCTGAGATTCTAATGACATGCTACTACTGAGCCAACTTTGAAATCTTATGCAGGCATCAAAAGGCTTCTTCCACAGGCTTGTAGGTATCAAGGATGATTATCGACAAAGAACTTGAAAGTTAGTTTCCCCCATTTGTTTCAAATTGGGTTGCCTGGGAAACAGAATTCGATGGTACCAGATGGACATGGGACTTAAGGTAGAAGCATTTATTATCTGTTATTGAGTTGAAATCGAATGGAAAGAATAAATGGTGGCCTACAAAGGGTTGCACTGAAATGCAGTCCTCTAATTCCAGGAGAACTTTCAAGCTGAGATGTTCATTCAAAGTTGTTTAGGGGATGAGCCTATGGTCTGGACCTAGATTTCTCTTGGAAGATCATCATTAGATGAGATTTTTCTGGGGAGAAAACTTTGCCTTAGTCCACCATGGTAGATTCAGTTGAGGCAGTCTCTGATGGGGGATAACAGTCTGAAGCATTCCCAGCAGCTGCGGGTGGAAGTCTCTGAAGGGAAATCTGGCTGATTTATCACAGTGTATAATACAATATTGGTGATCTTTTGTACCTGTAGTATGAGATTTCCCTCCTATTATGTATACACAGGAAAGCTTATCTTTGCTAGGTCCAAGTTGATATCTAAATCTTCCTGGTGGCTCAGCAATTTAGTCTCATGGAAGAAAAATGGTATTCTATTAGAGTATCAGTATCCCAGTCCTAAGTCTCTACAATCTCTCGGACCATCTTATTCTAAGAACTTCTGATGCGTATAGAGTCAAGGGCCTGCTTAAACCTTCTGGTAAAGTATCTACCAACACCAGGTCAGGGAGATATCCCCAGGAAAGTAGTAAGGAGAACCCCCTGGGAATCCTCTAAACTGTTTGAGGCTAAATACTTAAATGCTCCAAATAACCACTTTTAGCTTCCAAAGCTACAATTTGTTGGAATAAAAGAGTATATTTTGTGCACCAGTGGCCACAGGATTCTGGTAGAGTTTCAAGAATTATATTTTAATATTTCATTTTATTAGATCTCCTCTCTCTTCCAAGTGGCATAATCAACAGGAAATGTCCTATGACATTGCAGTGTTTTTCTACTTCCGCCTATCCTTTCAAGTTATTTTGCAATGTAAGGGCAGAAATGTTACAATAATTTGTGGAAAGGAAATGAAGAAAGAGACGTGACTTTTAAACACATTGTTCAATCCTAATCCTCACTCCCAGGTATCGGTTTTGTGATTTTTGGAATCAGCATCATTCCTCCCTGTCTACTAGAAATGTTATCATTTTTCATCTGTGGTACTGGAAAATATTAACATGGGCTGAAACTTTTAACATAATCAAATAATCATGATTTGACCCATGAGATTTTGGTGTGTGCATGCTTCTCTCCAGTAATTTCCCAAGTGAGTATTTTATATTGACAAAACCATGAAGGAGACATGTTCCCATTTATTGGAGACAAATAAAGGGAATGTAACAATCATAACAACAAAAGGAAAAACTGTTTTCATATTCTCTGAATTTCTTTGGGCAGGGAATAGCAATGACAAAGAGAAAAATCTAAACATTTCTGAAGACAAGATATGTTCCTGAGACGGAAACAAAGATCAGTTCCAATCTTTTTCTTTTAGCAGGTGCTAGTTGCTATGAGGTCCATGTAATTTACTGTCCAAATAGGATATTTCACTTGCATGTCTCCTTGATAACAGATGTAAACCATGCCTATCACAGGTAAACTGAGTTATATACTTTATTAAAATTTGTTAGCACAAGAATTTCAAAGTTCTGAGGAAAAACATTTCAATTTAAAACTCCCTGGAGAAAATATGAAACCACTGTGCACACGCAGTGATGAGTTTTGGATAAGCAAGGTCATCTAACAATGTTTGGACAATCAACAATTGGGTCTAGGGCAAACATCTTTGGTTTAAGCAATGTTTGCAAAGCTTCTTGGATTTTACCCCTTAGAATCAATATATAAACCAATAATAACAGCCTTATTAATTTGCGATTAGAAATTAGATTATAAATTTCATCTTGCTAAAGTGACAATAATTGACAAATGAAAAGGAAGAATCAGTGATCTGAGAGAGCATTGTTGTTGTTTAACAAAATGGGGAGGAGAAGAAAGGAGCATATGATTGACAGTCCCACACAGGAAAGTTGATAATGCTATCTAATGTTAAAGAGGTGACCACACTTGCTATTATCTTAGGTGGAATATAATAGAGAAGAGAAGTGAAGAGTAGGTGAGTCAACTAAATCTACATATACAAATCAAAAATACTTCGACAGTCTTAAGGTTGTTAAATAAATTAAAATGTGCATATATGCAATTCACTGGAGAGTGTAGTAGTGCCCATCAGATACAAGGGCAGGAGTAACAGTTTTTTCCAGAGAATGCAATTGTAGTTTTTCATCATGAGCTCTCATGCACTGTGCTCTTTTTAAGCACATTACTTTGCACATATTCATTAGCGAAAGCAGGAAGAGGGGAGATGCAACATCAGCATTTTGGCTTCTGGGAAATGGTACCATTCATTACACTAAATGAAATGTGGCTTATTTGGACTCTACCAACATTGTAGGTTTGATCATATTTAATTTGCATTTTTTTCGATTTTGTAATAGGATAAAAGCATACCGTTTTTACACTTAGTTTTAGGTATGGACATTTACAAATGCCTTTAAAATAAAAATATACAAGGCAGTTTTAAGTGGCCACTTTCCCTCTATTTCCTCAATATCATTGGAGTTTGGAGATAGACCACTTGCCTGTAAGGGGAAGAGTTACTTTGGTACTAACTCATTACTCAGGTTCAGGTTCAATTTGTCCTCTCTAAAGTGTTCCTTTAATCCTGTAAGCAGAATTGATGACGGTCTCTGTGTCTTACTGTACATTATACATGCATCTATCACAGCTCTTGTTCCTCATCGTAGAGATGTTTGTTTATGATTCCGAGGCTAAGAGCGCTTAAGAGTGGGACTCATAGCTTATTCATTTGTATCTTTAACACTACACTAACAGTTAGTGACATACTAGGAGTCCAACAAATATTTGCTGGATCAATAGGTAGAAGCAGCAATGCTATTCTCCTAGCTTTCTGGGTGTCCTTCAACTGCTGCTCCCCAAATTGAAAAGGCACAGGGTTATGTATCTACCATAAGCAAACTCGTTTAAGAAACATTGTGATGAAGAGGTCTTTCCCTGAGATACAAGGAAACAACTAGTTCTAATTGCTCACTTCCACTGTCATGGAGCTGATTCTGCCACGCCTTCTCCACTATGATGCATTCCCTCTCCTCAAACCTTGAGCCTAATTAAACAGTCCCTTTAAAAAGGTGAAGGACAAGCACTTTATCAAGGCATAAAGTGCATATTGTGCAAGCCGGGTTACCCGAGTTCAATTCCCTGAGCACATATAAGGTGGAAGGAAAGAACTGACTCCTTAAAGTCTTCCTCTGACTTCCACACTATTCCCCCCCCATGCTCTTAAGAAGATGAAGGAGAAATATTATATTTATAATAGGCTGTAGAAATTATAAAAACTTGTTTTAGTCTCTTTTCCTAATTATGGTGCCTTTATGTTGAGGTATAGAACCTATTGGTACCCTGGAAGAATGCTGTAGCGTACAATGGCTCGTTATAGTTAAACACCTTTGACAAGATAACCTGACAGTCCAGTGTTTCACAATTATTCTAGTAAGAAAGTTCAGCTTTTTCCTTAGCTCCATTCTTACCCTGATAGCAATTTATCCTTTACTCATATAAAATGAACCTTATTATAATTCTTTATCCTTAAGAGAGAAAAGAATGCTTTAATATAAGGAAATGAAGAGATTGTTGTTCTCTCTCTCTCTCCTCAAAGGAGGAGAAAGTGATTGCATTTAGCATCATATTCTGATTGTTAGCAATTGCTAAGGCTGTTGGGACTGTTGCTTTCCTCCAGCACTCCACTTGCCTATTCATTTCTTTGGCAAGACTTAGCAGTTAGGAGGAGGATAGGTTTCTATGTATCATGAATGGTTCACAAGACACGGCCCTGATCAACCAGTGTCACGCTGACCATCCTGCAGTTTATTTCTTGAACAGTCTGACTATGTTACTTAAAGCTTTACAACCTGGCTTCCACAAAAAGAAACATACTGTTTCTATTGATCACAACTTTTAAAATGGACCTACGTAACTCACAGGTAGGCTTTTTTAAACAAAAGCATGAAGGCTCCTTCTCGTTTAACACTGCCTTGGTTACTTTATTCCTTAAAATTCCTTTGTTTTCATATCATCTCATTCATATCTGAGACTCATCATGTTTGCTGGTAAACCAGTTTTACCCTTCTAAACTGTCCCTACTCACTACAGATTTCTTTAAAAAAAAAAAACAGAAATAAAGCCAAAGGCTTAAATTTACATTCTACTTATAATCTACTTATAAGCATTGAAAAAATATGTTCATTCAGTTCCTTCTGAAGGCATTTTATTTTTCACAGAAGTTACTTCAAAACACTCCTGAAAATCCAGAGTAGGGATTTATGAAAGTCTTTTATACTCTTAAGTTATGGAGTTTAGAATGAAAAAACCACTATAACTTGCCTTCAGTTGGATGTCTGAACAAGAATACATGAAGAATATTAAGAATCTCTTTGAACTGATTCCTTTACCTGTCATTTCACTTGGCTGTTTATGGCCTTTATGAGAAGGTCCATTGCAATTGAAATGTTAAATATGGATTAATTCACATTAGTTTTCATACCCTCAACTAAGGTCAGATATTCTATCTTAAACTATTTCTAAGTCGGGCCTGTAAGATGAAACAGAAGATAAAGGTACTTGATTCCAAGACTGCCAACCTGAGTTCAATTCCTAGAACCAATGTAAAGGTAGTGATTGTGAGATAGTATTACTTTACCTGGAATTGTAAGAAACAAATTCTTCCCTCAGACATCTCTTGCTGTGCCAAGAGGCTCAGAGAATCTCTGTAGTTTCCAGTATGTGACTGCCAACACAGTCTTTCTAGGGACTTCTGGCTTGGGCTCCGTCACTGACTTTCATTGCTCTGTCTCTCAGCTGCTGTTGGATGACTTTAAATGGACTTCACAGAGTAACGAAAACCCAGTTATTGTTCACCGACAGATTCAGCATTAATAAGCTTTGGGCAAGTTACATAACTGCTCAGACTCTATCCCTTTATACAGAATAGAAGTAGATGCACTTTTGCAAGATTAAACATGATGACATACAGTTGATTCTCAGTATTGCGAATTTCTCTGCTGGTTAGAAGTTATTGGTAACTCCAAAATTTGTCTCATGACTCTTTCAGATCCATTCCCTGAGATGAGAGGCAAAACATGTAAGTCACTTCAATTACATGTTCCTGGCTGTAGTCAAACAGGGCAATGCTTTCAAAACAACAAATGATGTTGTCTTGATTAGGTGTCATATTATAAACAAATGTCTTTTGGGGCTCAATTTAGTGACACCTAATCTTTGCAATTTCATTCTTCTTGAGGGTCAATTTAGGGGCACCTAATTTTTATAATTTCATTCTTCTTGTTGAGGACTTTGCTTCAAATCTCTTTCCATATGTAGTACTGAAGTGTTTTCTATTGTTTCTAAGTGAAAATAGTCTAATGCTCTGTGTTTAGAATGAATTGTTAGACTAAAGTATAAAATTGTCTGTATCACAAATACCTGGCATTTAGGTAGCTTTTAGTAGATACCCACTCTTTTGTCTTTTCTCTATAAGCAGAAGGATAAAATGGTAATACATTTTTTTTCAGGAGTGACTGAGTAGCAGCTGTCCAAACTGTTCTTAGAGTGTTTTCATGAAAATGTGATAGGAACAATTAAGAAGTCTACCTTTTTATTTTATAATGAAAAGTCAGTGTGTTTCTGCTACCTGGTATTGTACACATGGACATTTAAGATTAACACTTGTAAACAAAAGATGGTTATAGATGAATTCTTCCATCTTTCTTTTATAATTTAAATTTTTTATTTATTTTGCATCCTAACCACAGTTTTCCCTCTCCCCTTGCCTCTGTCCTCCACCTTCTTTTCACCCCCATCCACTCCTCAGAAAAGGTAAGGCCTCCCATAGGGTTCAACTAAGCATAGCAAGTTGAGGCAGGACCAAACCCCTCTCCCCTGCATCAAGACAGAGTGAGGCATCCCACCATAGGGAATTGGTTCCAAAAAGTCACCTCATGTGCCAGGGACAGATCCTGGTCTCACTGCTTGGGGCCCCACAAATGACCAAGCTATACAACTGTTACCCACATGCAGAGGGCCTAGGTCGGTCCCATGCAGGCTCCCTAGCTGTCCGTGTAGACTCTGTGAGCTCCCAAGAGGTTAGGTTAGCTGTCTCTGTGGGTTTCCCTGTCAATTTTACCACAAGGACATTTGTTCAACTATGTTCATAGCAGCATTATTTGTAATAGCCNAAAAAACAATGACATCTTGAATTTTGCATGCAAATGGATGGAACTAGAAAAAAATCATCATGAGTGAGGTAACCCAGACCCATAAAGACAAACACGGTATGTACTCACTCATAAAGCAAAGGATAACCAGCCTCCAGTCCCCAGAGAAGCTAGGTAACAAAGAGGACCCGAAGAGGGACACATGAATCTCCCTGGGAAGAGGTAGTAGATGGGATGTCCTGGGAAAAGTGGGGATGAAGGGAAGTAGATAGGAAGGGATGGAAGGATGGGAACACGTGGAATAAGGATGCTCGAGTTGTGGGTGGGACTGACCCGGAGAGTGATGGGGAGATCTTGATAGAGAGGACCATTATGGGGTTAGGAAGAAACCTGATGCCAGGGAGGCTCCCAGAAACCCACAAGGATGACAAGCCTCTTAGCAATAGTGCAGAGGGTGCCTGAATTGGCCTTCCCTTGTATTCAAACTGGTGACTGCCCTAGTTGTCATCAGAGAACCTTCATCCTGTACCTGATGGAAGCAGATGCAGAGATCCACAGCCAAGCACTGAACTGAGCTCCAGGAGTCCAGTTGAACAGAGAGTGGAGGGATTATATAAGCAAGAGGCGATCAAGATCGTGATTGGGAAACCCACAGAGACAGCTGACCTGAGCTTGTGGGAGCTCGTGGGCTCTGGACAGAGAGCTAGGGAGCTTGCGTGGGACCAACCTAGGCCCTCTGTATCTAGGTGACAATCATGCAGCTTGGTCTTTTGTGGGACCTCGAGCAGTGGGTCCAGGACCTGTTCCTGATGCATGAGCAGGCTTTTTGGAGCCTTTTCCCTATGGTGGAAGGCCTTGTTCAGCCTTGATGTCCCATGCTTTGTTGACTCCCATGGGAGGCCTTACTCTATCTAAGTCGAGAAGGAGGAGAAGTGGGTGGGCAGGGGTAGGGAGAGGTGGGGGGGCAAGACGAGAGGAGGGAGGGGAAACTGTGGTT
>LOEQ01010354.1:39368-53722 GCA_001685075.1 Bramus lutescens | reverse complement strand
GGCGCACCCTTCTCTTTTAGAGACAGTAGCCATCTACAGATGCTCTAAAACATGACATTAGATTTGAATGAAATGAGAGTAGCTTACTGGAGAACCAGCCAGGTGGAAATGTATCGAGGCAGGAATGGGCTAGGCAGGTTAGAGAAACAGCCAGGCAGTAAGTATTGCCACTACAGTGCCATGAAAGAGGGAGATCAATGAAAGAAAGCGTTAAGGAGATAGCCACAGTCAAATCAATTAGAGTCTTGTGGACTATTTTAAATGTACTATTTTACTTTCTGTGTGTGGTCCTAAGTCGTTGGAAATCTTGAAAAAAGGAAGTGAGGACATGGCATGCATTTGTTTCGGCTTCATTTTAGAGGGAAAAACTCAGAAATGAGTAGATCCACAGATACCACAAGAAACCCATTATATAAGGTGAAGTGAAAAAATTGATGGTGGTAATGGAGAATAGTGAAGATGTGATGGATTTAAGTAGGTCTTGAAACTAAAATTGATAGGATTTGCTGATTAAGTGTGTGGGCATATGAGAGGAGTAAAGTCAAGGTTGATTTCAAGTTCTGATTGGTGGATGGAGCCGTTTACTGAGATGGAAGCAGTTGAAAATCAAAGGGTCAGCTTTATGCAAGTCTGAGGTCCTATAGGACATTTAAGTGGAGACACCAAGGAGATGAGAGAGGCTACCTTGCGGGTAAATACTTGGACTCTCTCAATATCTAGAAGTTTTGTTCAACCATTGTCCCAGCTGAGCATCTCATTAAAAAATATACTTTGCGATTTTTACTTTATAACACTTTTTTTAAAATTAGAGTTGCTGTTATTTCATATCAGAGCCCACTGAAGAAGGAAACTTAAATTAATTTCTAATTGCTGATATGAAAGCATATGTAATTCAGTAGAACTATAGCTTTCTGTTTGCATGTAATTAGCATTTTCATGTAATCTTCTTTCCAATAATCTGATTTTCATCATTTCCAGAAATGATTTTTCCTATAGCCAGCATTTCTAAAATTTTTGTGTGACATTTGTTGAACAATTTCTCCTTCACATATGATGTTATCTAATTTGTGTAAAAATCCCAAATTCAATTTTCCCTTTACCTTATTTCTTTGTACAGGATCTCTGGCCTGCGAGAAAAAGCGATTGCTTTCTTCTCTCCTCGGAGACACTTGGCAAAGCTTCATGAAGAATAAAGGAAGGAAATCTGTTTGATCTCAGAGACGTGCTGTTTTCTAGATCATGAAAACAAATGAAGTATGATCATCGAGTTTTTTCTATCAGAGATGAGGACTTGTTAAAGTATTCTCTCAATGAAGTAAATTCTTTTATTTGACATTGAAGACCCAGAGAATTATGCAGGCAATGTTGTTGCCCTCTCTGTTTTTGTTTAAAGATAGATAAGCAAGGACACATCATGGTTGCTGCCCACCTTCCATCATTTTCTGAGCTCTGGACATTTTAAATTTCAAGACCTCTGATCACCATTGCCTATTTTTAAACAACAGAAAGCTGAAAATTAGTTTTGTTTTTATTCTCTGTAAGATAGATATGAGCACTGGACACAAAAATACTAGATACCTTCATGTTTTAAATGTTTTTCTCTCTCCCAAGTTTCAAGGTCACTTGTTCATTGTCTTTTAAAGGCGGTTATAAAAAGAAGTGAATTGCAGCAACAAGAAACACCAAGCACATAGAACAGAAGGGAACATCTGCCATGAAAGGTGAGCTAAACAGATGTTGGTGGATTCTGAAGTGGGAATTTCAGCCACAGTTTTCTAGAATGCATTATTAACTCATTTTGGAAAATGTTTGAAACAATGGACTCAAAGCCTGATGTGTATTGTTGAGAAACAGACTATTTTCGCATGGTGATTCTCTGTCATATTTTGAATATTTTTCCTATGAAACTGTGCCCGTTGTGCAGAGATGAGAGAATATGAGTCTCAGAGAGGACATACAACTTGCTGATACTAAACACAATTCATACGAAACCCTTGCCATGATAACAGACTCATTGATGACCAGTAAGTTATCTGAATTCTTAGTAGCAATTTTTCCTAGGGATACTTTGGCAATTATTCACAGATTATTATTCAAAGCTATTTTATTTATGTAAATCAGATTATGTGCAGCACATAATATTCATCACTTATTTAATTTTATAATCTAACATGCTTGTCTTTCCATGCCAATATGTGTGGCTCTGATACATTCTTATTATAATCTGTATCATAGTCTCTTAACTCAGAGATTCACAGCTAAGGATGGAAGGAAAACTTTTGTCTATTTGTCAGAGGACAGCAATGTCTGGAGACTTTTTTGACCTCACACTTGAGAAGAAGATGCTACTACTGGGTGGTTGCTAAGTATCCTACAATGTGCTGAACCACACTAACAACCAAGAATGGCTGATGCCCCAAATGTTTGGCGTACCAACACTGAGAAACTCTCAAAATAAATGTATGGTAACACAAGTTGCTCCCTGGATTCCTCATTGGTATACATTTGGGGACAGATTGAGTTAGTGGATTGGGACTCCCCATCTCAAGGGGGTGTGTGGGAAAGGGGACATGGATGCACGTGGGCTAGTATACATTTGGATTACCCTAAATTTGAACATTAATGGTAGCTGCACAAGCAACTACATGCCTCTGTATTATTCCAAATATGACTTCAGATAACATATATGCTATCAATGTGATCTATAAAACGTTAAATGACTTCACATTCTTCCCAAGAATATGTGAAGATGCATGGCTCCCAAGTATGCTGTAGCTTCCATTCAGGAAGTTTTCAAATTTGAATTTTGTCTTCTTTATTGTTGTCTAAAATTTATTAATTTTTGGTGAGTTTAATTATATGTTCAAACCTTGGCCTTTAGGTCTTTTATTTCTTGTAAACTGTTCACACACTGCTTTTCTATTGAGATGTTCATTCTTTTTAAAAAAGATGCATTTATTTTATTAATTATTTGTGTTTCAATGTTTATCACTTTTGGTCATGTGGAAACATTTCGTCTTTACAGAAGAAAATTCACCTTTAGTCAGATACATCCTCTTGGAGATTTTATCATGGTTTGAAGCCCTTCCCTTATCAAGGGCTTATCAAAATACACTCTAGTGGGTTTTTTTTTTAGTAGTTTTCCAGTTCCATTTTAGTCTATTTGCCAGCTCATTTTACATCTAATCCTTTACCTCTAGCTCAATTTACTTCACTATAAATAACATTAACCCCTTGACTTCTCCTAGTACAGTAATCACGTCTTCACAGGAAGTGTTGAGTTTCCTTGCTAAAAATAACCTGCTAACCTCACCATCTGCAATGCACTCTGGATCAGTACCCAGGGTTCACCAAAGGATTCCATAGGCAGGAAAGTTGTCAAGAGAGAAACTTGTGAAGCTTAAGCATTTATAAGAATTTCCATTATGTGTGCATTTCCTTTTCTTTCTTTATGTTATCTTATTTAGACAGATCCTATATGGTCTTCTTTTATCTCCATCCCACAATTTAAAGCACATTGAATTTGCCTTACTTTAAAATGGGGGCACAAGCTTGGCTGCTTCTAAAAATCATTTTAATATGCATGCAATGTATCTTGATAATATATACCCCAACTCCCTCCTTTCAATTCCTTCTCACCCCCACAACACATCTCCCTCCCAGCTTCATGTCCTCTTTCTTTTTAGAAATAATCCACCAAGTTCCATTTATGCTGATCATACACACATTGGTACAGAGACATCCACTAAGTCATGGGAAACCGGCCAGGCATCGTGACTTGTCTCCCAGAAGCTATAATGGCTCAAGCACCTCTCCCTCCATGTTGGAATTCTGAACTGTGTTGATTTTGTGCAGGTCTTCTTCAGGTAACCATAGCTGCCAAAAGTTTGTGTGTGCAACTACCATGCCATCTATGTCCAATTCCTCTTCTGAGGTGTTCTCTGAACCTTCCCTTTTGTGTGTGTGTGTGTGTGTGTGTGAGAGAGAGAGAGAGAGAGAGTGTATGTGTGTGTGCGTGTGTGTGTGAGAGAGAGTGTATGTGTGTGTGCGTGTGTGTGTATGCATGTGTGAGGGTGTGTGTGCATGCATGTGTGAGTGTGTGTGTGTGCTTTCTGTGAATAGCCTCTGTATTTAGTTATTTTTCTCATTGCTGTGACAAAATGCTTTATGGAAACAAACTAAAGGAGAGATTCTTTATTTGGCTCATTATTTCAGAGATGTAAGTCCATTTTGATGTGGAGGTTGCAGGAGAATATAGTCTTCATTTATTTGTGGGACAGGAAGTAGAGAAGAGAGGAATACAGGCAAGGACAAGGAGAAGATATTTTTCCTCGAGGACATTTCCTCCAACTAGGTCCTACCTCACAATATTTCCAGGATTTCTCAAAACATAAAATAATCAACTTAAAAAGATTGATTTGGTGCCACAGTTTCAGAAGGCTTCAGCCAATGGCTGTTTGACTCCATTTATTATATAATTATGAGTGTGATTAGAACATTATGGCAACACATCATGGAAAAGAAAAGAAACTTCACAGTGAGAAAGGAGGACAGAGAGGTTGGAGAGAGGGATGGAGGGAAGGAGGAAGGGAAAGTAGACAAAGAAAGGAAGGAAGAAGAGAACAGGAGGGGGATGGAGGGGACCATGGCCAGGAAATACTTTTCCCATGGATGTTTCAGTGGCCTACATCTTCCAACTATACCCTACCTCCTGCTTTTCCTCACCTCATAATAATGCCACCATGTTATGAATCCATTAGAGGATTAATCCATTGATTAGACCAAAGCCTCAGGATTGATTATTTTTGGAAATGCTCTTATTGCACTCCCAGAGGAGTGTTTTATTAATGGCCTAAGTGTTCCTTGAGCCAATATATTTGACAATGTAGGCTAACCATCAAAACCTATAAGTTCCCCTCTTTATGATATAGGACACATATGGTTTGTTGAATGAATGTTCAGTTGACTTAAGCTTGTACTTTGCTATGTGAACAATGTCTACGTTATTCAGTTAGCACCCTGAAGAGAAAATACAGAGTACTCGATAATTTTATTCTTTTTCAATTTGATTTTTGTATTGTTCTTTTTATATTTTTCTGTATGCAATATGATAACTTGAAGATAAACAATTTGAAATCAAATTCAACAAGGGATGAGAGTATTTAAGGGTCAAAAAGTTATCATTTTGAAAGGTTAGCATCCATCAACACACATATCAAAATTATCATTCCGACTCTACACATGATATCTTGGTTAGAGAGAAAAGAACTCAAGTTTTTGCTGAAAGGTTGCATAATAATATTTTTATGTGAAAATACTTATAGTGATCTTCAAGAATGCTAGGATATATTATATTCCCTTGTAAATAACTTTTAAATGTCTCCTGTCAAAAAAAAAATCTTACTGCTGGGATGACTCAGTGCTCTTGCAGAGGACCCTATTTTGATTCCCAGACCCATATTAGGCAGCTGATAACAGTCTGTAACTCCAGTTACATGGAAGATCCAATACCTCTGGCATCTACAGGCACACACAAATTAACGTATCTGCCTGGCATATACAAATAATTAAAAAATATTCAAAAATAAAAGGATCAACTCTTTACTCCCAGTTGACAATCCATCCACCAAACAATTAGGGCATTTGAAGGGAAGTTTCTAGCTGATCGAAAAATGCTTAGAACTGAATTACTCTGTAAGACTCCAAGTCTCTGCATGTGAATGTAGAAACAGACAGTGGTGATAGTGTTCTTAAAAATAATTCTGTCCATTTGGCCCAGATTATCATAGTTAGTCAACAAGCATCATTGCACAAGTAGTCATTGCAGAAGAGAGCCGCAGACACTTGTTGCTTTGACTTGAGGTTTTAACTACTGTGACAAAAATACTTGAGATAATCAACTTATGGGAGACATGGTGGCTTGAATGAAAATTGTCCTTGACCCCTGTTAGTGGAACTTTTGGGGAATGATTAGGAGGCATGGCCTTGTTAGAGCACATGTGACCTTGTTGGAGGAGGTGTGCCACTGAGGATGGGTTTTGAGGTTTCCAAAGCCCATGCCAGGTTCCCTGTCTTTTCTGTCTGTTTGTCTGTCTGTCTGTATCTGTCTCTCTGTCTTTCTCTGCAGGTAGATCAGGATGTAAAGCTCTCAGCTACTGCTTTAAGGGCATGCTATCTGTTCCTACCACGATGAACATGGACTAACCCTCCAGAACTGTAAGCAAGCCCCCAGATAAATGCTTTCTTTTAGAAGAGTTGCCTTGGTCATGGTGTCTCTTCACAGCGATATAAGGGTAACTAAGACAGGAGGGTAGATTTATCCTGACTCATGTGTTCTGGTGTTTCACTCTACGGTTGGCTGGCTCTCCTGTGATATATCTGTGATGGGCAGAACATCACAGCAGAATTGTGACAGAAAAGGCTGTTAACTTCACAGCACCTGGAAGCAAAGATAGAAAAGAAAGACCAGAGACAAAATGTCCGTCTTCAAAGGCATGCTCCCAGTGACTTGCACCCTTACAACTAGGCCCACCTGATGAAGTTTCCACACCCCCAGCTTTGCTACCAACTGTGGATAAAGCCTTCTGCACATGAGAATTGAGAGAACATCTGCATTCAGACTATAATAAATGACTATGACCAGTAGTGAGTCAATTCTAACTTTATGTTGGTCAGTGTACTATTGCTAGTGTTTTATTTTAGAAAATTGTTTTATAAGAAAATGCCAGAAGCACCTCCAAGCAGAAGTCTTTTTAGTATTCATGGATAGTTGCATCCATAACCATCAGACAAGAGATAAAAATTGATAAAAATACAGCCTTGGGGATATAATTTTATCCCCGAGGTCTCTACAGAGCCCCAGCTTTATATAAATTTTCTATCACACAGCCAGCTGTTCAAAGTATAAGAATCTATTTCCCCAATGGGTAAGGAATCTCAGGGTAGAAAACAGATTCAGAAGACAATTACAGAACTGCATTTCTTTCTCAGAAAATTCATTTCTTTTCATGCTTTTCCAGAGCATCCACAGCTGAGTCTAAATAAGTTTGTCATCAGATGTCTTTAAGGAAATGAGGCCTTTGGGGCCGCACTTAGACACATTACAAAGGAAGTGTTTGAGACTGACTTACGGGTGTACCTTGTCTCCACTGGTACTGGTAGATTTTTTTTTCTTGATGAGCTAACTTTGAGTCCTTCAATTATATCATTTTGCTGCTACCAGATGGTCCTAATGTTGGTACCATTTAGGGATTTGCCTCTTCCCCTG
Source organism: Bramus lutescens (assembly GCA_001685075.1). NCBI lineage: Eukaryota > Metazoa > Chordata > Mammalia > Rodentia > Cricetidae > Bramus > Bramus lutescens. The sequence goes on along the minus strand of LOEQ01010354.1, from coordinate 46,455 downwards.
CATCTCAGTATTGGGGAAATTGTGGTCGACAGAAGGCAAAAGGAGTGGATGGAAGTGACTGGAAAGCCCTCACTCAACTAGAATGTGTTTGAAGAGCTTACATATTCCCGTAAATGAAAGCAACAGTCCAAATCAGCAATAAAAACAGACTTCCTAATACTAAAGCTTCAAATTAGTAACCACAGATTTTGAAACAATTCCACGTGTCTTGTTCCCTTGGTCCTCAACTAATCCCTTTAGTAAAGCTGGTTGTCCCAACAGTGCCACTGAAACACTGCCATTCTGGAAGTAAGTACCCACAGGTGTTGAGGCCACTGGGTGTTGAAGTCACACTCTGACTGAGACTTGCATTTGATATCCTAAGATGCCTTATCTCTCCTGGGGTGCATTAAGTAAGGATGTGAAACGTAAATGAGAACAAGAAGAAGACACAATCAGGGGAGATACGGGGGAGAAAATGCTGGTGCATCTCACAAAAGGACAAGGATTATGGATTTGGATAAAAAAGAAAGATAAATTCCTGAGAGCTTTGGAAGAGAGTAGGTACAGGCTTAATAGATTGAGGACCGGGCAATGGGACCAGGAGTGGGGATGGAGCAGGGCAGATACTACCAAAGATACAGTTCCCCCTCTTCAAGGTCTGATTCTTCATTATTTAAGACTTTGACTATGCAAATGTGCTCTCAATATTATAGGCTCATTTCTTGATGTTCTGACATGAGAACTGATGTCTACAGATGTCAGTATTATATTGGCAAAGACAAGTGTCCAGGATCACACATTTGCCGGCATTTAAACACAAGAGGCCTAGCCATACCTGTCATCCCAGGGATGCATTCACTCTGAAGCAAAGAACCTAACTGAGAAAGAGCAGAAAGGAGCTACCATCCAAAATCAATTGGGCAAAACGAATTTGATACTTTTCATCTTCCCTGGTACTACCTTCACCTCTAAAAATACTCATGTCTTGATTCTAAAATGACAACAAAATCCAGCAGAAATCCTATTCTTTATGAGTTTTAGTTAGTTCTGCTTCTCCTTTTCTATCGATGGCAAGGCATATGGTCATCTGCTGTATTAAAGAACAAAGAATCACCCTGAAGGTCTCATTAGGAGTCATACAGGGATCTTAGAAGAAGGAAGAGGGAAAGAAGTGAAGAAGGGGGTCAGTATCCATCCACATGAAACAGCTTGTCTTTAAGTGAATGGTAACGCATAACGTTAAGTAAATCCCTTTCCAAAAGGATTTCCATCTCCCCAAGTGTTCTTTGTCTCCCTTCAAACCTGAACTAGGAAGTTTTACAAGGTAGGGAGAACCATGCCATGACTTTTGGAGGATGATTCATTTAGTAAACATTCAGATCTTAGTGTATTGTTTAGATGACACAGAGGAGAACAGAAAAATCACAAACAGAGAAGTCTCCGGACTCATTCCACTGAGCTTCTTCCTTTTTGGTTTTTCGAGACAGGGTTTCTCTGTTATTTTGGAGCCTGTCCTGGAACTAGCTCTTGTAGACCAGGCTGGCCTTGAACTTACAGAGATCTGACTGCCTCGGTCTCTCTAGTGCTAGGATTAAAGGCATGCGCCACCACCACCTGGCTTCGCTGAGCTTTTTCAACATTCTGTTTTGACCTCTTGCTTAGTTCTTCATGGATTCCAGGGAGCAGGTAGAGACACAGCATGCATAACAAAAGCTAGTAAAAACTGAACGTCCCTGTTCTGAAAACCTGAAATGCAAAGTCTCCCAGAACCTTAAAATATTTTCTTGTCAATATTAGAATACAAGATGACCTGGCTGTTGGAAGACTTCCTCACTTGGCTCTCAGTTTAATTAAATAAGGGAGAGTATTGCATTGGGATTTTTCAGAAAAAAATTTATTCCATTTTGCCTTCTTTTTGTTTCTTTGCTACCTCCTCGAATCTGAGTATTGCACATTAGTTTTAACCTCAATTGGGGTCTCTGTTCTCAGCTTTTATAAAAGTTTATCTTAAGTTAGTTGTTTCCACAATTACACTTGGTAAAAACTATCCCGACCTCCAGGGCTTTAAGCAGTGACTATGTATCTAGCATGTAAAGGTCTGTAGTTGGTTGTGTTATGGTTTTAATGGGAAATAATTCTCACAGGGTCACATGTTTAGGACTTGGTCTCTAGCAGGTGGTGGTGCTGTTCAGGAGGTAGCGGGAGCTTTTAGATGTAGAACCCAGTGGAGCAAGCAGATTGGTGGAGGTATAACTGTTAAGGGTGCACTTGCCACCTGTCTGTCTTTCCTACTGTACCGAGTGCACTCTGCTATGCGGTTGATTTAACCTTGCCTGAAGACCCGCAACAATGGAACCCAGCACCATTAGAAACCCCCGAGGCTTCTGAGCCCCCCAAAAGGGTGTCCTCCTCTAAACTGTTTCTCTCAGGTGTTTGTCAAAGCAATAATAAGTTAGTCAGACAGTAAGCAGCACAATATGCCATGAGATTGGACTAGACTGGTATCCATGTTCTGGGTTCTAGGCTTTAGGTTCTGACCCCTGGTATTCAGGCTTCAGGTTGAATTTGGTTTTTTGTGACCGTCATCTAATCTTCCAGGGCACACGGTGGAGTCTAGATGTCTCAGTCAAGGACCTAGGTGCACAAGGAAGGAGGGAAGAAGAGACGAAGGGCAGGCTTTATTTTACTTGGTGACTATTGTAGGTTTCTCTTTTCATAATTTGCTCACCTTATTATCTTTACTTTTATCATTATTTAATTATAATCTTGATAATATTTTACTTGTTCCTTGAAAACATCATACATGCATACTTTATCCTTGATTAGTATGGCATTGCAACAGATTTTCCAAGAACAAGTTCTATAGGACAAACAGCTCTCACATTCCGAATCATATCACATCCACTAGATTCTATTATCTGAAGCCAGCCACATAGTCTAATTCAAAGTCAATGAATCAGGAATGTAACCTAGCCTTTCAGGTGGATTGGGTTAGGGTAGGAGAAATATGTAATGTGGCTTCAGTTGATTGAAGAACCGGGGAGAAAGGATTCCATTTTACTCAGACAGAGGAGATAGCAGTGTACAGAAACTGCTTTCCTGGATCTGCTCCAATTGGTCAGATCAGCTTGAGGCTGGATCCCAGTGTTAGCTCACCCCTGAATGTTCACACTCAGCCCAAGAACTACCTTGACAGGAGGCACTGGCAAAGTTGTTCTAAAAATAAATCACCACATAAATTATTGTGGCGAAAGATTTCACTCAAGGATTTATCTAGAGGAGGTGGCTAAGAGGGGAGGAGAAGGCAGAAAGGGGAAGTGGGAAGACAGGAGAGTAGGTAGGGTGAGGATGCAGAACAATGGAGGAAGGTGCAGCCCCATTCTTTTTCTTGGTGACTGTTGCAATCCCCACCTCCACCCCTGATTTTTTTCATCCGTATTCTGTTTGGCAGGTGTTAAAGGTTGCAGCTTTGGATGCTGCCAATTCATCTCACAGAAGTTCATCACAGCAGAAAAAATCTTTATCCGGCCTTTTATCTCTCTGTGGTTCCAGCACCTGCCTTTATTTTCATAAGCATAACAGTAATGTAGTCCCAGAACAATGCATTTTTTTGCTTTTGATGAAACCCCTTGAAATTTGATAGGCCCCTAAAATAAGATGTGATTGTCTTGAGGCTTTTGTTTCTCCTGTGAAGCCGACAAGAAACTGAAATTCTAGCATACTGTCTTCTTCTGTGATTCTGGGCCTCCAAACCTGTTAACGCTAATGCTAAAATAACAACTGAATATCTTGCTTGATGTTGTATGTATTAAGCTTTTGAAACATTACAGGAGACCTGGAGGGTGTCAATTTGATTGGCTGAAGAAAAGTAACAGATATATATGCAGCCTTTACGTTTTTCATTTCGTAAAGTATTTAGACTGATTGCCTACAATTAGCCTGAAATTGTTTATTTTTGGAAGGAAACACTATTGGTATCCAAAATGCTTCCTGGGAAGTCGAGATTCTTGTGTCCCCTGTGACAGGTACAGAAAAATTGTCCTGCAAAGAGACTGATGCTCTCAGCTTGGCATGGAAGCACACACCTATTGCTCCAACACTCAGGAAATTGAAGTACGATATTCATTTGTACTTGAGTATAGTAATTCCAGATCAGCTTGGGTAACAGAATGAGACACCCCCTCCGCTGGGATGTGACACTATGACCCTTTCCATATGCAAAGAGGATTTGAAGACGGGAATAAGTTAGTGATTTTGAGATGAAGAGATTGTTCTGGACAATCTCAGTGGCGGCATGTAATCACAAGGGTCCTTAGCAGAAGAAGGCAGTGGATTTAGAATCCAAGAGCTATGGTGACAGAAGCAAACATGTGAGCCCTTATGTCGTTGACTCTAAAGATGGAAGAAGAAACTTATTATAAGCCAGGAAATCTATGCAGCTTCAGGAGGCTGAGAGGATCTTGGGAATGTGTTTCCCCTAGAGTTTCCAGAAGTCTTAGGAACAAAATATAAATGTCTGCCCTCCAATAATAAAAGATATTAAATTTGTGTTGTTTTAAACTGTGAAGTTTATGGCTATAAGAGACTCACATACCTCCCAAAAGCTTTCTGCTGCAGTATTGGCCTCTCCATGGAAACAAATTTGTTCATATGCTGGGCAGGTCACACATGCCAAGTAGTTGAGCCTGAAGGAACACTCTCGGTCACTAACTACCCAGTGGTGGCTTCCTCCTTTTCCTGTTGTAGTTCTCCATTCTCTATTTAGCGAAGGCTCAATCACTGAGGAATGTAGACTAAGACACCTATCTTCTCCGTGTGTGCACATACATTCCTAGAGAGCCGTTGAGGTCTGAAGCAAAGGGTGGCGAAGTAGCTTAGAACCTAGATGGACATACGTTCAATGTCTTCTCTGGTAAAGGTGGAAATGAAAATGAACGTGTGTGTGTGTGTGTGTGTGTGTGTGTATTCATGTATGTATTTGGTGTTCATGCATGTATATGCTTCTGTATGTGGAGGTCAGAGGTTGTTGGGTTTCTATGTGGTTACTCTCTAGCTTATTTTTATGATACAGGTTCTTTCACTTAGCCTGGAGCTTTTGGGTTCCTCTAGGCTGGTTGACCAATGAGCTCTAAGAATCCAATTGTTTTTGCCCCTTCCAGTGGTGAGGTAATAGACCTGCTTCACTGTGCCTAGCTTTTGCATAGGTGTTGGGGAGTCAAAACTCAGGCCTTCATTCTCCTTTAACATTATTTTATGTTTTTGTGTGGGTGCCTTGTGAGTTCATGTGTGCCATATGCATGCAGGAGGCTGGAGGCCAGAAGAGGTTGTGAGATCCCCTACGACTGGGTTATAGGCGATTATAAGCCCCCTGATGTTGGTACTGGGAACTGAACTGAGTCCCGCTGCAAAAGCAGTAAGCGTTCTTAACCCCTGATCTACAGCTGCTCTGATCTGTATCTTAAATTTTTCCAGCTGAGCTGTCTTTCTACCTCTTCTTTCTGTGATATTTGAGGGGAAACAGAAAGAGTTTTTATCTGTAAAAGTTCTGGTAAATAGGGTGCTGCAGAATGATAATGAAGGATTAGCCAGAGCTTTAGAAAACGAAATAATTAACTGTAAAAATTGCTCATTAATTTAATGATTCTTATCCCACAAGGTTGTCTATGGGCCTCTAAAATTAGAAACTGAATGCTGGGATATTCTTCATAGATCAACAGGCGAACAAAACATAATTTCAATCTAAATCAACCGGCGAACAAAAGGTAAATTCAATCTAAATGAAGTAAATGTGCAAAATAAATGAAATCTGATTTTCCTGAAAAATCATTTTGCAAGTGAATAAAATAGAGAGGTTCACATGCACATCCTGATGTTGGCCCGCTAATATTACTAGGACAGTTTATAGGCACTCACAGTTGCATCCGGTCTATTATCTCTGGTAATCTAAATGCTGCATTCAAAGCCCAGTTCTGTTGTGGGAGTCTTTTGACATCGATGACAAGGGGCTGCCAATGCTAAAGAGAAAAGGATGTAGGGCACCATTCAGGGAGAAGCAACCTGAACTCTGCTTCATTTAGCTACTTCATCTTATCTGCAAAAGCAGTTGCCAACAAGAGTATGGATTTTGCTTTTAGCAGTAGAATGGATGTTTTCAAAAGGGATTTTTAAAATAGCACCCCTGCCCCCGTTTCAGAATGAGGCCCACCACTTATTTCAGGAATAAAATACTTTAGTTGCAAAATGTCATGTCACAAACCTGGAATTCAGTATTCATATTTCCTTTTTCCCCATTATGTATCCAATTTATCTGCATGCCCTATTATCTCTACTTCATAAGTCTATCCATTTTTCTATACATTTATAGTCACCATGCTCATCCAATGTGCCTATTGATTCCCATTTCCATCCTTGTAACACTCCATTTACTATTTTCCTCATGGTTACATTTTGTTCTAAGTCTGCCTTTAATTTTTGTAAAAATATTAACTGTGCTATATTTAATAGATAAAGAAGCAGATGTCTGAGTTATTTGGAACTCTGTGAATCACGCCTCTTTCACAGAGATGACTGGTATATATTTTTACAGAAAGCTTTCCAAGCTTCGCTTCAGCTGTTGCGCTGGCTTGCTTTATGTCAACGTGACACTAGCTAGAGTCATTCGGAAAGGGGAACTCAATTGATAACATGCTCCCACCAGACTAGTCCGTGGAACCGTTTCTTCATTAGTGATAGATGTGGGTGAGTCAAGCTTTACTGTGGGTAGTGGCAGTGAGCCAAGCTCCTGGGCTGCCCATCCTGGGTGCTGTAATAAGTGAAGCTGAGCAAGCCAAAGAGAGTAAGCCATGGAGAACAAGTCAATAAGCAGCACGCCTCCGTGACCTCATCTTCCTCCTCCCGGTTCCTGCTCTATTTGAGATCTTGTCCTGACTTTCCTCGGTGATGGGCTGTGATGGGGAACTGTGAGAGGAAATGAACTCTTGCCATCCCAAGTTGCTTTTGTTATGGTGTTTTGTCACAGCAATAGAAATCCTAGCTAAGACAGCATGTTTTATTTTTTTTATACTTTTTTATTAAAAATTTCCACCTCTTCCCATTTCCCTCCCAT
>LOEQ01010354.1:6427-21038 GCA_001685075.1 Bramus lutescens | reverse complement strand
TCAAGGCCAGCCTGGTCTACAGAGAGAGCTGCAGGACAGCCAAGGCTATAGAGAGGAACCCTGTCTCAAACTACCCCCCCACGCAAAAAAAAGAATGACTGTGGAAACACATTTCTGTTCATGTGCGTGAGGGTATTTCTAAAATAATTCACTTGCATATAAGTTTATGGGATTTATTTTTAATATCTGACCCTTCATTCTTGAAATTCTGGCAATTGTCTGTCACATGCTGGTATAAAGCAGATTTGGCACATCAACAACATGCAATTTGGAGACATTAGCTTGTCTTAGTGTCAAACAAAGGCTCTGTGTGAACAGTCCAATATGGTCAATTTTATATATCAACTTGACTGGGCCCCAGGGTTCCCAGACAGTTGGATAAACATTGTCCTGGGGAATTCTGTGAGTATGGCTTTGAAGGGTCTGTCTTTTAATCAGTGCACTAAAGAAAGAAGATTGTACTCCCTGGTGTGCATGATCTTTATCCAAACAATTCAAAAGATGAGGGAGAATTCCTCCTTCTTGGTTTCTTTCAAATGGAGAAATTGGGTTCTTTTTCTCTTGCCTTTTAATTTGAACCGGAATGTTTTCTTCCTTGATCTTGGGCTTGGTGGCTTTCCGGGCTTGGTGTCTTTCCATTTGAAATGCCTACCAATCTGACTTCTTTCTCACTGTAAAGATCATCTGCCATATTTGTGCTGATGCTGCTTTCCATTGTTGATATTAGGACCTAGTCATGGACCTCCGATGTGGACTGAAGACCAGGAGCTCTCCAGGACTCTTCTGAAACTTCAGCACCAGATTGATACCATGAAGCCATTCCACCGTGTGGAACAAGCAGTTCCTGGGTTCTTGGTCTCGCTGATAAGAGATAGACATTGTTGGACGACTCAGGTCATACCCTGTAAATAAGTGCAATAAATTCCCTTTTGATACATATTCATTCTATCAGTTCTGTTCCTCTGAGGAACCCTGATATGTGCATTAATATGTAAGGTATTTTATCTTTACCAGTTCTGATGCTCTAGAGAATTTAAATAAAAATTCCTAAATGTAAAAGCTAAACTCCCACGTTCCAGTAGATGTATTGGTTAAAATATGGAAGCACGGGGTACTGTAGTTTTGTAGGTTGACATCTCCTGCTCAACATCTGGAAACCATCCCAGATTGTACATATGTTCATTCAGTTTCCCTGGAAACAGGGTGACTATGAGAAGCCTTTTCTCCATTGGGAAACAAAAGGGAGCCACATGGATTGTGCTGGCAGGGTCACTGAGTGTGATGAGGGCATAGCCTGAGAATTTAGGTGCTGCTTTCTCAACACCAAGATAATTGATAATACAATGGTGAACAAATCATCTTGGCATCCTAACCATGTTTTCCTTATATTCTTGTTTGAGGGTCATCAGGATCCTGAGTCCTTCTCTGGTAGAAGATGGTACAGGATGAGCGTCAGCTTTCCCTGAGCAAAAGCAAGTCAAAGACCAGAAACAACCTCTGAATCACAGATTTATTCTGAGACACCCCATGCCCTGTCATTTGTCTCCTATATCCCTTTCACACCAGGCTTTAGCAGATACACAGTGAGTTGTTTTCTAATAAAGGATCGAATGAGTTATAAGAATGAAGTTGACTTAAGAATCAAAAGTTTGGTTTGATTTTGCAAGAGAAGTTCTCAGTTTTGTGATGCCAAGATGGCTTGCCAACATTGTGGTAAGCTGATATTCATCACATCCTCCCCTTCTCCTCTTCTCCACCAGAGGAATCTGCTTCCTTGTGCTATTGTTATTAGGCTTAGCGATGTGACTTATTTGTTATTTTGAATATAAAATGTCTCCTATAGGCTCATGCTTTGGCCCCAACTGAGAATCTGCAGGAACATTTTATGGGGGCTTTCTATTTAGAAGAAGTAGGTTGCTGGGGTCTTGTCTTTGAAACTTATATCAGGTCTGTCTCCTCCACTCTTTCCACCATCCCTTCTATCCTCCCTCCATTCCCAATTATCTCAGGAGAACTTGTCTTTTCCCCCTTACCAAGGGGATCCAGGTATGTCTCTCTTAGGGTTCTCCTTGTTACCTAGCTTCTCTAGGATCATGGACTATACAGGCTGGTTATCTTTACTTTACATCTGATATCCACTTATGAGTGAGTACATACCATGTTTGTCTATTTGTCTATTTGTGTCTAGGTTACCTCACTCAGGATGTTTTTTTCTAGTCCCATCCATTTGAATGCAAATTTCAAGATGTCTTTTTTTTCTGTTGAGTAGTACTCTATTGTGTAAAAACACCACATTTTCTTTATCCATTCCTTGGTTGAGGGGCATCTAGGTTGTTTCCAGGGTCTGGCTGTTCCAAGTAATGCTGCTATGAACACAGTTGAGCAAATGTCCTGTGGTATGAGTATACATCTTTTGACTATATGCCCAAGAGTGGTATTGCTGGGTCTTGAGGTAAATTTATTCCCAATTTTTTGAGAAACCACCACACTGATTTCCAAAGTAACTGTACAAGTTGGCGCTCCCACCAGCAATGGAGGAGTGTTCCCCTTATTCCGCATCCTCTCCAGCATAAGCTATCATCAGTGGTTTAGATCTTAGCCATTCTGACAGGTATAAGATGGTATCTCAGAGCCATTTTGATTTGCATTTCCTTGAGATGAGAGCTAAGACTGTCAAGCAATCCTTTGAGTGTCTTTCAGCCATTTGCAGTTATTTTATTGAAAATTCTCTGTTTAGAACTGAACCCCATTTTTTGATTGGATTATTTGGTAATTTGATGTCTAGTTTCTTGAGTTCTTTATATATTTTGGAAACCAGTCCTCTGTCTGATATGGGGTTAGTGAAGACATTTTGTCGTTCTGTAGGCTGCCATTTTGTCTTAGTGACTGTGTGCCATACAGAAGCTTCTCAGTTTCACGATGTCTCAATTATTAATTGTTGCTCTCAGAATCTGTGCTACTGGTGTTATATTTAGGAAGTAGTTTCTTGTGCTAATTCATTCAAGGCTACCTTCTACTTTCTCTTCAATGAGGTTCAGTGTGGCTGGACTTATCTTGAGGTCTTTGATCCATTTTGACTTAAGTTTTGTGCATAGAGAAATATATGAATCTATTTATATTCTTCTACATATTGAAATCCAGTTATGCCAGCACCGTTTGTTGAAGATGCTTTCTTTTTTCCATTGTATAATTTTAGTTTCTTTGTTAAAAAAGGTTTGTGGATTAATACCCAGGTGTTTGATTCAATTACATTGATTCACTTGTATGTTTTTGTGCCAATACCAAACTGTTTTCATTATTGTAGCTCTATAGTAGATCTTGATGTCAGAGATGGTGATGCCTCTGAAAGTTCCTTTTTATTTTATTTTTTTGTAGAGGATTGTATTGGCTATTCTGGGTTTTCTGTTTTTTTTCCATATGAAGTTGGATATTGTTCTTTTGAGGTCTGAGAGAATTGTGTTGAGATTTTGATTGGGTTTGAATTGGATCTGTAGATTGCTTTTGGTAAGAATACCATTTTTTATGTTGATCTTACCTATCCAAGAGTATGGAAGATCTTTCCATTTTCTAGTATCTTCTTCAGTTTCTTTGTTCAAAGACTTACAGTTCTGGTTGTACAGGTTTTTACTTCTTTGGTTAGTGCTACTCCAAGATATATTATGTCATTTATGGCTATTGTAAAGAGTAATGGTTCTGTGATTTCTTTCTCAGCATCTTTATCATTCGTGTATAGGAGGGCTACTGATTTATTTGAGTTGATCTTGTATCCTGCCACATTACAGATGTTATTTATCAGCTGTAGGAGTTCCCTCATAGAATTTTTGTGGTCACTTATGTATACTATCATATCATCTGCAAATAGTGAAAGTTTTCGTTCTTCCTTTCCAATTCGAATCCCCTTGATCTCCTTTTGTTGTCTTACTGCTTTGGCTAGAACTTCGAGTACTATGTTGAATAGGTATGGAGAGAGCAGAAAGCCTTGTCTTGTTCCTGATTTTAGTGGAATCGTTTTGAGTTTCTCTCCATTTAATTTGATGTTGGATGTCGGCTTGCTGTATATTGCTTTTATTATGTCTTTATACATTCTTGTATCTCTGATCTCTCCAATACTTTTATCATGAAGGGGTGTTGAATTTTGTTGAATTCTTTTTCAGTGTCTAATGAGATGATCATAAGGTTTTTTCTTTCAGTTTATTTATATGGTGTATTACATTGGTAGATTTTCATATGTTGAATCATCCTGGCACCTCTGGGATAAAGACAACTTGATCATGGTCATTGATTTTTTTTGATGTGTTCTTGGATTCAGTTTGCTAGTATTTTTGCATCAATGTTCATGAGGGAGATTCATCTGTAATTCTTTTTCTTAATTACATCTTTGTATGGTTTTGGGTACCAACATAACTGTTGCCTCATGAAAAGAATTTGGCAATGTCCCTTCTTTTTCTATTATGTGGAATAATTTGAGTATTGTTACTACCTCTTCTTTGAAGTTCTGGTAGAATTCTGCACTGAAACCATCTAGCCCTGGACTTTTTTTTTTGGTTGGGAAACTCTTGATGGCTACTTCTATTTCCTTAGGGACTATGGGTCATTTAAATTGTTTATCTGGTCTTGATTTAATTTTGGTATGTGGTATATATCTAGAGAAATATTCATTCCCTGTAAACTTTTCAGTTTTGTGGAATACAGGTTTTTGAAGTATGACCTGATGATTCTCTGGTTTTCCTCTGTGTCTGTGGTTCTGTCCCTCTTTTCAGTTCTGATCTTGTTAATTTGTGTGTTCCCTCTCTGCCTTTTGATTAGTTTAGATAAGGGTTTGTCTATCTTGTTGACTTTCTCAAAGAACCAACTGTTTGTCTCATTGATTCTTTATATTGCTTTCTTTGTTTCTATTTTATTGATTTCAGCCCTCAAATAAATTATTTATTTCCTGACATCTACTCCTCCTGGGTGAGTTTACTTCTTTTTGTTCTAGAGCTTTCAGATGTGCTATTAAATCGCTTGTGTGAGATTTCTCCAGGTTCTTTATGTGAAGGCACTCAGTGCTATGAACTTTCCTCTTAGCACTGCTTTCAGGTGTCCCATAAGTGTGGGTATGTTGTGCACTGATTTTCATTCTAGGAAGTCTTTAATTTCTTTCTTATGTCTTCCTTGACCCATTGATTCAGTTCAGCATTGTTCAATTTTCATGAAATTGTAGATGTTCTGTGATTAGTGTTGTTGTTGAATTCTAACTTTAAGCCATGGTGATCTGATACGATACAGGGCATTATTCCAATTCTTTTGTATCTGTTGAGGTTTACTTTGTGACCAAGTGTGTGGTCAATTATGGAGAAGGTTCCACAAGGTGGCGAGAAGTTATTTTCTTCTGTGTTTTGGTGAAATGTTCTATAGCTGTCTGTTAAGTCCATTTGAGTCATTACATCTGTTAGTTCTCTTATTTCTCTGTTAAGTTTCAGTCTGGCAGACCTGTCCATCGGTGAGAGTGGGATGTTGAACTTTCCTAATATTAGGAAATATGTGGGAATTTGCAGTGTGATTTAAATTTTAGTAATGTTTCTTTTACATATGTGTGTGCTCTTGTATTTGGGGAGTAGATGTTCAGATTGAGATATCGTCTTGATGGATTTTTCCTTTGATTAGTATGAAATGTCCTTCTCCATCTCTTTTGGTTAACTTTAGTTTACAGTCTATTTTGTTAGGTATTAGGATAGCTATACCTGCATATTCTTAGACAAATCTTTTCCCAACCCTTTACTCTGAGGTAATGTTTATCTTTGAGGTTGAGGTGCACTTCTTCTATACACCAGAAGGATGAATCCTGTCTTAATGTCCATTCTGTTAGTCTGTGTCTTTTTATAGGTGAATTCAGTCCATTGATACTAAGAGATATTAATGACCAGTGATTGATTATTCCTGTTATTTTTCAGTGATAGTGTTTGTGTGTTTCCCTTCTTCGGGATTTGTTAGGGTGAGGTGTTAGGTTAATTGTTGCTTGTATTTTTGTGGATGCAGCTTGCTTCCTTGCGTTGGAGTTTTCCTTCTAGTACTTGCTGTAATGCTTAATTGTGGATAGGTATTGTTTAAATTTTGTTTTGTTATGGAATCTCTTGTTTTCTCCGTCTATGGTTATTGAAAGCTTTGCTGGATATAGTAGTCTGAGCTTGCATCCATGATCTCTTAGTGTCTGCAGCATATCTGACCAGGACTATCTGACTTTCAAAGTTTCCATTGAGAAGTCAGATGTAATTCTGATGGGTCTACCATTATGTGTTACTTAGTCTTTTTCCTTTGTAGTTCATAATATTCTTTCTTTATTCTGTATGTTTAGTGTTTTGATTAGTATAAGACGAGGGGACTTTCTTTTCTGGTCCAGTCTATTTGGTGTTCTGTAATCTTCTTGTACCTTCATAGGCATATCCTTCTTTAGGTTGGGAAATTTTTCTTCTATCATTTTGTTGAGTATATTTTCTGTGCCTTTGAACTGGACTTCTCTTTATTCTATTCCTATTATTCTTATGTTTGGTCTCTTCGTGGCGTCCCTGATTTCCTGGATGTTTTGTGTTAAGGATTTGTTGAATTTAACATTTTCTTTGACCAATGAATCTAATTCCTCTAGCATATATTCAACTCCTGAGATTCTTTCTTCCATCTCTTGCTATCTGCTGGTTAGGTCTGCATCTGTAATTCTTGTTGTTTACCCAAATTTCTCATTTCCAGAATTCCCTCAGTTCGGGTTTTCTTTATTGCCTCTATTTCTGTTTTCAAGTTTTGAACTGTTTGAGCTGTTTGTTTCACCTGTTTGTTTTTCCCTTCTTGGGTTTCTCTAAGAGATTTATTGATTTCTTCTAATTTTTATTTGTCTTTTCTTCCATTTCTTTAAGGGAATTTTTAATTTTTTCTTTAATGGTCTCTATCATTTTCATAAGTTATATTGATGTTTGTTTTTGTCCTCTTCTTCTGGGTTAGAATGTTAGGTCTTCCTGTTGTAGGACCACTAGTTTCTGGTGGTGCCATATTGCTCTTTATGTTGTCAGATGTGTTCTTACACTGCCATCTACCCATCTCTTCTTCCAGTGGGTACAGGTGGGGCCTGTGCTTAAGGGGATCCCCTCTTCCTCCAACTGGTCAAAATGGAGCTTGTGTGCAGGCAGGTCCCTGCCTCTACTGGGTGCTGATTACATTCTGGGTCTCCTCCTCAGGGGCTTGGGCTCTGGTGGTCACAGATGTGGTAGAGGATGGTAGCATGTATGTGAGGTCTCCAAGGCTTGGTGGGTGAAGGTGGGACAATGGAATATTCCTCCCAGAGCAAGGTCCTAGAGAGTTGAGCCCTCCAAGTGGGGACCCAGATGATTACCTCTTCAGGGACAGTCTGGGCCAAGGCTCCAGTGGTCACAGATGTGGTCGACGTCACTGTTTTCCATGTAGCAATAACTCTCATGCACTTCTTCTGTATGTTAACCCCTAAGTTCAATTGGGGCTGCTCACATGAACATGGAATGGACTAACGTCATTCAATGGAACATAGGCAACCCATCAGTAGCAGCACCACTGAAGTAAGTGACACTTCACCCCCAGCCACCAGCAACTGTTAAAAAATTTCAGGGATGACTGGGGACCACAAGCCCCTCTTCTCCATGACAAAATGTTGATGCACCCTGTTTTGTGGAGGTCTTGAGCAGGCAACCATCACTACAGTGAGCTCCTGAGGAATTGTGTAATATCCAGGTGAAAATTTATATTAAATTAGATTTGACTAAAATTAACTTTTCTCATTTCTTTTCCTTTTTATTGATGAAATTTGTCCTTTCACAATTAATATAGCTATATGCTATATTCTGGTTACTACAAACCCTTGCTCTCTTTTTTAATCATCTTAGCCTATTCAATCTCCCATTACAGTAGAGAGCATTGGATTTTCTGGAACTGGACTTATGGACAGTTGTAAGCTGACATGTGGGTGCTAGGAATTGAACTTGGATTCTCTGAAAGACAAGTACTCTTAACTTCTGAGTCATATGTCCAGTCCCAATATTTATTTTTTTATTTTATGTATAGGAATGTTTGGATGCATGTATATATGTGCAACACCTTTATGCCTAGTGCTTATGGAGGCCAGAAGAGAGAATTAATTGCTTGCAACTATATATAGTTATATATAGTTATGAGCTACTGTGGGAATGCTGGGAACAGAACCCAGGTCCTCTGCAAGAGCAGCCAGTGTTCCTAACTGCTAAGTCATCTCTCCAGACCAAGAAGTTATATATTTTAAAGAAGTTTTATGATACGTGAGTTTTAAATTAATTAAGCCACTTGAGAGGGTTAATATCTGCTACTATCAAACAGTCCAATTCCCCAATAAACCAATAGTCCATGATTCCAACTATCAAGTAGAGAGTGTTGTTATGCATTTTGAAGTAGTCCATATGACATAATCTCTCATGGAGACTTGAATATCTCTTTATAATTTGCCATTTTCCCATTTTGTTCCCAGCTAAAGTATATTATTCTCTACCATGTAAGGCTTTTCTTATATGAAATTGAACAAATAATAATTTAAATAATATTTAGTTGATAATTTGATTAATTAAATTAGGAAGTATTTTCCATATATAATTAGAATTTTCAAATTATACAGAGATGCCACTAATTGATAAAATAATCTGTGCAATAAAATGTTTTAGTGGCTTCCTCAAACTTGCTGTGTAATGCCTTTGTGAGTTAATTAGAATATTGTGATTTTATTTAAAATATAAAATGTATTAAGTCAGTAACTCTTTACAAATATGTATAATTTGCATTTGACATTTACATGTTTAAACATTTATTGTGTATGTCATTGGGGAGCAGGATACATGCAGGGAGGTGAGAAGACTACTTTTAGGACTTGATTCTCTCCTTTGAGAATGTGGGTCACCAAGCTTGGTCGCAAGTACCTTTACCTGCTGAGCCATCTTGCCAGCCCTTAATTTCTTCGTAAAATTACAATCTAGAATTGTGAAGATTGCAGTAATTTGTAACACATGATGGTACAAGCTGTAAGAAAAATTTAAGACTGTCATTATTGGCTTGAAAAAGAAAATAAAGAACAGGCTCATTAAATTCTCACTGATAACCAATTAGAATATTTTCTTACCCTAGGAAGGCCAGTGAAATTATAGTAACAGATCTAGACAGCATAAGTTGATTTAACTTGTTCAATGACAAGATAATATATTTGCAGGAAATAAAATAACTGTGACAATAATGTATTTGGAAGGTAGTATAAATAAAGAGAAGTACAGATTTTATTGTAAACATAAGTAGAAATAAATATTTACTGTGACATAGATGGTTTATAGTCCATACTACACAAAAGATCACAATATAGCTATTTAAGTGACAAAATGGACTATATTTATTCAAAACTATATTTATGAGATGATTAAAACTTCAGGGACTAGTAGGCTGATAACACAGTAGCTAGCATTTCTATATCCTTAAACTTAAAAAACGGTTTGGTTAACATATCACAACTACACCTGTGGATGGGACATGATATGGTATTTCCATATATGTATCCAGTGTAGTACATAGATCAAATCAGGATAATTAACATCTGCATTTCCCTGTTATACTTATTGTTTGGAGTCTTCTGATTATACATAAAGGTCCAGAAACTTTGGCAGGGTTGACCTACTTCTGCTATGTGAACTCTGGAATGGTTCATGTCTTTGTAATGAAAAGAAATGATGTTATCAACATTTTCAACACACAAATGTTGAAACAGATGCAGAGGATACACTGTGAACAAGAAAATTAAAGTCTGCATAATTCCAAAATTGATAAGACTATCAGGATGCTTCCAAAAAATCAACAAGTTATGAAAACACATTTCTCCGCATTCACATTAAATATTTGTTGGCAATGTATGGAAAAATATTTTTGATTTGTATTTTTGAAGTGAATTTAAGCATGCTTATTCATTTATTGCCTATATTTTCTAGAAATTGTCTGTTTCTATCAATTTCCCCATTGATTATGCTGTTTTAACTTATTAATCAGAATAGTCTCTTTGAAGACATTTGAAGGCATATGTATATAATACATATGCACACACACGCACACACACACACACACACACACACACACACACACACACGAGAATGGGTCTCTTTATGTAGCCCTTGATGCCCTGAAACTCTCAGAGCAGGATATCTTTGAACTCACAGAGATCTGCTTGCCTCTGCCTCCTAGTCCTAGAATTAATGACATGTGCCACCATGCATGGATTTTAGAATTTTTTAAGGATTTATTTATTTTATATGTATGAGTGTTTTGCCTGTATGAATGTGTGTGCACCACATGCATGCCTAGTGTCTGCTGAAGTCAGAAGTCATCATTGAATCCCCTTGACGTGGAGTTATGGATGGTTTTGAACCATCATGTTGGTAATGGGAAGTGAACCTGTGTCGTCTACAAGAACAGTGAGTGCTCTTAACTGCTGAGCCTCCTCTCCAGTCCCAAGGACTATTCTCTTTGAAATTAGTGTCATGATGTGAATAAATAAACATATATTACAGATTATCATTGTGGGAGCATATATTTTATTTATAAATTTTCTTTTTAGCATTTATTTTTATTTACTCTTTCTCGTACAATACATCCTGACTGCAGTCTCCCCACCCTCCACTTCTCACAGTCCCTCCCCACACCTCTTTTTTTCCCCAAGATCCACTCCACCTCCATTTCACTTCAGGAAAGCAGGTCTACCAGGGATATACACTAATCATGGCCTAAAATTATGCAATAAGACCAGACACATATCAAGGCTTGATGAGGTAGCCTAGTAGGAAGAAAAGATCCCATGAGCAGGCAAAGAATCCGAGACACATCCCACTCCTGCTGTTAGGAGTCCCACAAGAACAACTAGCTACACAACCATAATATATATGCAGAGGACCTAGCTCAGACCCATACAGGCTCTGTGATTGTCACTTAAGTCTTTGTGAACTCCTATGAGCCCTGCTTAGTTGATTCCATGGGCCATGTTTCCTGGTGTCCTCAAACCATCTGGATCCTATTATCGTTCCTCCTCTCTTCCACAGGATTCTTCAAACTCTGCCTAATTGGTTGGCTGTGGGTCTCTGGATCTTCTCCTATCTGCTGCCAGATGAAGCCTTCTGATCATGACTGGAGTAGCTACTGATATATGAATATTGCATAATATGGTTAGCAATAATTTCATTGCCTTTTTTCCTAGTAGTGTTAGTGTATTCCTTCAAGAGCTTTATATGGGGAGGATTGTGCAAAAATTTAATAATCTTTTATGGAGTCTACAAGTTTTTCTAACTTTTTAAATTTAATAACAAATATTTAGATAAAGATAATATATTATTTTTACCCTCAGGCAATTCATTTAAATTTATTTATTTATTTTGCATTTAATTAAGATACAATTGCATCATGTTCCCCCTTCACCTTACTCCCTCTGCCTCTCCCTTGATCCCTCCCACTAACCTCTGCCCTGATCCTCCACTGTCAAATTGATAGCTGCTTTTCTTTGATTATTATTTTTAGATATGTACATATATGTGCAAATATATATAATTCAATAGCGGGTTTATAAAATAAAATGTCAAATTAATACTACCCTTTTCATTTATGCTCCCCATTTTCAAGAAAACTTAATGTCAACTAGACATAAATTTGGAATTAATATAACACATATTTAGCGGGAAGCATCTATATATATGTACGATATAAATGCATTCAAGAGGTAATATGTAACATAATTTTATATGGCCACAAATACACACACACACACACTATATATAATATATATATATTTTTTTTAAATTATTTCTTTTCTGGAGAAGAACCTTTTTTTTAAAATCAAGAACTGTGTAAGGTCATGGATTTCCACTTTACTAGAAACCTAACAAGTTAGTGGCTATCATAACCATTTACTTCTGACTAATTTCCTTTTTCTTTCTCTTTGGAAAGTGTGTTATCCTCTGATCAAGAGATTTTTCAACATTTGACACTATCCAAAGCATCTTCAGAAACTGTGATTTTACAATTTCGTTTTTGCAATTCTATCTTTATTCAAGTGGTTTGTAATATTTCTTGTTGTTTGACTTTGGAAATTGACACAGGTTTTAGGAAATTTCTTTGCTTCTGAATGACAATGAGGTATGGCTGCTTCAACTCCATTTTCTGTGTGTCAAGTTCTTTAGTCAAAGGTGTCTCATGTAATCTGCTCATTGTTCAGTGAGACATAATAAATGAGATGGATAACTTGCATAATGTCTTCCAAAATGACCCTTTTCATGGTTTCCCAAATCTTTTTTTGCCCCTGAGGAACACTGGAATTGGAGAGGCCCTTCTTCACTTCATACATAAATATATTTTTTCTGAAATCTGATGTGTTTGGGCATATATTTCATTCTATTTTATTATTTCATCCTTTGGAACCTGGGGGAAAACCCTTTTGCTGTTCATGTTAGTTTTTATTGGCAAATCACAATTCTGTACACTTATACATACTGTGTAATGGTTTTTATTGCTTTATAAATAATACCATTCAAAATTTCTACTTCCTCCCCTCCTCCTACTTCCCCACTCCCCCTCCAGTCCTTAGAGAGGGCAGGGTACCCTGCCCTGTGGGAAGTCCAAGGTCCTCCCTCCTCCATCGAGGTCTAGGAAGGTGAGCATCCAAACAGATTAGGATTCCAGAAAGCCAGTACATGCATTAGAGACAAGTCCCAGTGCCATTATCATTAGCTTCTCAGTCCTCCCTCATTGTCAGCCACATTCAGAGAGTCCGGATTGATCACATGCTCCATCAGTTCCAGTCCAGCTGGCTTTGGTGAGTTCCCATTAGATCAGCCCCATTGTCTCAGCGGGTGGATCAACCCCTCACGGTCCTAAAAGAAAAACCCTTTTGCTGTTCATGTTAGCTTTTATTGGCAAATGACATTCTATACACTTATAGGTACTGTGTAATGTTTTGATGAATCATGCACATACAATACAGGATTATTAAATCAAGATAGTTATCATATTCATTTTTTGTTAATTTATCATTTTTGTGAGTTATTTGAAACTTACTATCATATTTTGAAATATACATAATTATTGGCTATATTCATGCTGGTATGCAAAATTTCAAAATTCAGTTTTCCTTTCTATGTGAAACTGTTATACCCTTTGATCAATTTCTACCCATTGTCTCCCTTGCCATGTCGTCATTAACCTCTTAACATCCTACTTTCTATTTCTAGAATTTCATTCTTTAAGGTTTTATGTAAAATTGGGATTATGCAGTACTTACCTTTTCAGCCATGTTTTTTTTCACTTAACAGTTTCTTCTAGGATGTTCTATGTCATTTCAAATTACAAGATTCCTTCCTTTTAAAGGCTGAATTTCATTGTTTACACATATTGTATTTTCTTTATACATTCATCTGTTGATGGGTACTTAGTTTGTTTAGTATTTTGCCTATTGTGAATAACAGAAATACAAATATTGCATTAGCATACTGATCTAATTTTCTCTCTACATATATCCCAAAATTATAAAATCAGATACAATATTTGTATTCTTTCTTAAAAGTTTCAAATGTCCTTCTATTTTGTTTTGTATGACTATGCCAAGTCACATGCCAGCAACAATATGCAATGGGTCTCTTTTAAACATATCTTCACCAACACTTGTCTCATCTATTTGATAAAAGCTACTCTAACATGTGTAATGTTTCATTACGGCTTATTATCGCAGTTTTCATTTGCATTTCCTCAAGAAGCAATAATAATAAGCATTTTATGTATCCATTGACCATTTGTATGTCTTCTTTGTATAAATGTTTCAAGTACTTGCACCATTTTTAAAACATGAGTTTGCTGTTTAGTTTTTTTAAATTTTAAATTCCCTGTGTACTGTGGATATTAATTTTTATTGGATTTGTACTTTACAAATATTTTATCTAATCCTGTGGGTTCTTTTTCCACCTCATTTATCTGCTGTGTAGAAACTTTATCATTTAATACAATATCATTTGTTAATTTTTGCTTTAAGACCTGTGCTGTTTGGGGTTATATTGTAAAAGACCATTGCCCAGAAAAATGCCATGGAGCTTTACCAGTACACAACTTCCATGGTTTGAACGAGAAATGTCCCCCATGGGCGCATGTGTTGAGTGCTTGGTTCTCAGTTAATGCTGCTAGTTGGGGGAGCTTTGGAACTTAAGAAGTGAAGGCTATTGGGGAAGATAGATTGGTGGTAGCATCAAGGGTATTAATGGTTTCCTGTTCCATCTTTGTGCTGTTTCTCTTCTTCATGAGGTGAGTAGCCTTGACTGCATTCTTCCACCACTAAAATGTTCTGCCTGACCACAGGCCCAGATTCAGTAGAGCCAAACCCTCTGAACATTAACCCTAGAAATTATGAACAGAAATAATTTTTCTTCCTTAAGTTGCAAATCCAGATGTTCTTTCAGAGTGAGGAGCAAAGCCAATGAATGTAACAGTTCTTATTCCTTAGTAACTATTGAACAGTCACTCTTCTGTAGTGATAAGGGGAGCGGGCCTGCTTTTCGTCCGGCCCAGCTCCTGCACGGCTAGCTTA
>LOEQ01010353.1:20651-37360 GCA_001685075.1 Bramus lutescens | reverse complement strand
ATCTATCTATCTATCTATCTATCTATCATCTATCTATCATCTATCTATCTATATATCAGTTTTTCAAGACAGGGTCTCTTTGTGTAACAGCTCTGGCTGTCCTGGAATTCATTTTGTAGACCAGGCTGGCCTCGAATTTACAGAGATCCACCTGCCACTTCCTCCTGAGTGCTGGGATTAAAGGCATGTGCCACCAATGCCCAACTGTTTTATTGTTTTAAAAATAATTTTAAAATACTACAGGCATTATGTTTATTGTCATCACTGTGCTTTAAAAAATGTTCACTTCCCTTTATTTGATACATAGCATAACTCAGGGCATGTAGTGGAGTGGGTATTGGTTTGCTCAACATTTGGAAAGAGAAAATGTTGTCCTTTTGGATGGCCCCTTTAGTCAGGTGTCCACAATAGTATAGGTATGTTGACTATATAATCTATCCTAAAAAGTTACTTTTGAGTAATTTGCTAATGGCAGGTTATTTTTGTTGCCTTGGTTTTTAAGAATTATACTATGTAGGCTAATTGGGTTCTTACTGAGGTTTTACTTTGTTAAAATGTTTACAGTAAAGTATAAATATTTATCATCACTACATTTTTTGGTATGTGTGTCGAAGGCCAGTAGCCTTTACATATATGCACAATATTGCAGCTAACAGTATAGAAAACTATTCCTGGTCTGTTATATGCTTAATGATTTCCTAGTATTATCAGTAAGTGTCTACTTAATTTTATGTATATTAATTAGGTTAAATGTAACATTTGCCCCTTTTGATAATACTATGTCTTTTATTTTTATTCTAAAGTGTAAGAACAAATTTAAGTGTTTTTTTTTACCTATTGCCTCTTAAACGATTCATCTTAAAATGCATTACATATATGTTTCTTTTAAAAATCAACTATAATTATATATTAAAATGATTTGTTGCTGTGTCGGAGACTAGATTAACATAAACAGTTAGAAGACTATCAGTTCCTAACTACCATAGCCCACTTTCTTGCTAATAGCAATTATAGTTGCTTTATAGGATTAGTTTATGCTTCATGTCCGTTACAGAGGTGAAGTTAGTAAATGAGATCTTGATAATCCTGTATATTCTGTTAATGCGACTATTGCTTCTTTTTTACTTTTTATTTTTAAAATATTTTTTAAAAGTTTTTGTTTTCAGTACATCTGGTGCGAAGTTTCTCCTCCTTCCACTCCTTCCATTTCCACCTCCCCTCTCCCCCAGGTCCACTCTTCTGTGTTTGCTTCTTCTGGTCTTTTGGTTTGTGTGTGTGTTTTGCTTTTCCAAGACAGGGTTTCTCTGTAGTTTTGGTTGTCCAGTAACTTGCTTTGTAGATCAGGCTAGCCTCAAATTCACAGAATCTCCTGCCTGTGCCTCCTGAGTGCTGGGATTAAAGGCAGGCACAGCCACCACCACTGGGCAAAAATTATTTTGCTTTTTAATCACAGTTGATCAGAGTCCTTTTAGAATTGAGGAATTGAGTGCTTTTCCTTAGCGCTGATGGATTTATACCTAGCTTCTCCTTACAGCTGCAATCTTGTGTAGATGGGAGAGTAAGGGTCAAAGTCAAGCTTCATTATCAGGTTTAAGATTAGTTTCACTGACTTTGTTTCCCTTGTAGTTTTTTTTTAAGATTTATTTATTTATTCTTCATACAATGTGCTGCTGGCATGAATGCCTACACAACAGAAGAGGGCACCAGATCTCATTACAGATGGTTGTGAGCCACCATGTGGTTGCTGGGAACTGAACTCAGGACCTTTGGAAGAGCAGGCAGTGCTCTTAACCTCTGAGCCATCTCTCCAGCCCTCCCTTGTAGTTCTTAATGCGCATGATGCAGTAATGCTCATCATTTGGTAGGGTGGCATCCTGGAGTCAGGGCAGTGGAGCCTTTTAATGTTCACTGCGATTCCTATGTTTTTGCAGTACTACTTTTAAAAAAAGGAAAGGTGGACAGGCTGTTAACAGATGTGTGTTTTCTTTCATCTAGTGAGGGAAAGTTTACTTTTTGAAAAGCTTACAGTAAAATGTTCTCAATATTATTTCTTTTTTGTGCTGAATAAAATACCAGTATTTTGTATGTATAAACATTATTTTGCATATAGCTTTTTTTAAGGAAGCTAATTTTATGTTAATTGGGCAAGATATTCCCTCTTTTTCTATGAAAAACCTAATCACCACATAATAAACATTAAAAGAGTCTAGCCTTCTTAAGTAGGCTATCCTATGGTCTAAGGTAGTATGATTCATTGCTGTAGTTAAGTGTCACCTTAACAGTAGATTTTAAATGCTTTCCAGTGTACACACTGATGGATTTGGCTGAGTATTGATATGCTTTTGCCCCATGTGCCTGATTATTGTTGCCTTGTTTCTGCAGCCACAGAACCTTGGCCTGAAAACGCTACCTTATATCAGCAACTGAGAGGTAGGTTCTTATTCACAATTAAAATGGCTTTGTGTTAAAATATACTTATAACCAACAATAAACCCCCAAGCTAAACTGAACCAGCTAACCACCCAAATAAACAAACGAAACTCGCTGCATCCCCCAAATGTACTAATACAATTTTTTGCAATGAGATTATAAAATACAAAGAAGGATTCCCTTGTATAATTTGTCTATGAGGTTTTGCCTAAACTTGTATCTGCCAGGTAAACCAACTATTCATAGCCTATAAGGTCTTTAGTTTATTATTGACTCATTATATTGGCTGCTATAGTCAGTGTAAAATGATGTGGTTGCAGGAGCACTTGGCAGATTTACTGCACCAATAGCTGAGACAGCAGATTTTCCAAGTCCTGTGGTAAAGTGGGCTCTCAGTAAAAAGGAACTGTTAAAATGTATAGGCTAGGATGGTTCAGGCTCCCTTTAGCAGCTCTTCATATATCATCAGATCACATTATGGACCCCATTTGGGGCTCAGCAGCCTGCTACAGTTGTCAGAAGACTGCAAAGTAATGAAGACTAATAGGCAGCAGCCCCCGTCTTCTAAGCATGGAATTTTTATTGCAGCGAACTTGTCATCTTTCTTTTGTGTGACAGACCTAGACGCACAGTGCAATATTAACTGTAAGCTGGTTTATGTGGTTGTGAATACTTTTACTTTAAACTAGAGAGATTTGAACAGATACTATTTTAGTTCATTTTAATGAAAAGAAAAAATACTTTTTTAAATTGTAAAAATGGATGTTTTTAAATAAGCAATTTTAATTGCTGAAAAAAATGAGATAAATGATCAGATAATTTTAGAATGTCCCTATTTTATCATGACTTACACATGATAATTTAATTGAAACTGTTACATGGCAGCACTGATATAAAACTTCATAATTGCTTTAGTGTAGGATATCTCTTTTTAAAATAGAAATAACTTTTATATTATTTAATATATTTTGCTTATTTAGCAGTTAAACTTTGGACTCAGACCTTTCTTATGTTTCCACAGGGGAGCAAATTTTGCTTTCTGACAATGCAGCATCTCTTGCTGTGCAGGTAAATATGTAAATACTGTAATTTTGTTCTTTGTGCTAGAGGATGTATATCATTTTGAGTTGCACTCCACCCCCTACTGAAAGTCTGATATTGTATGTTTAGAGTTTTTCTGTATGACTTAACCATTATTGGTATAATCATACTCTTCTATGAAGTATAATTTTATACAGTAGTTTCAGTTATCAGTATGTAAAATACACTTCATTATCCATTCCTTTAAGCAAAATTACTTTTAAGTGGAAGACACATTCTGTCTTAGCAGCTGTTTTGTTTTGGTTAGATACACTATTTTATTTGGGGTAATAATTTTACTTACATACTCAGAATTATTTTCCAAGTTATTTGTAAAGAGTTATTCGCTGCATATTTTAATCATCACTCTGCTTATTATACACATGCTAACTTAATTCTGTTAGTTTTGAAGCGTATAGATTCTTTCTAGCTATTCCGCATATATTTATTGATTGTATGTGTATTTATTATTCCCAGTCCACTTATTGAGTGCAATTGCTTTTTAAATTTAATGTTACATTGTATAATCCAAAAAAGATTTTTGGCAGTGTGAACTTAAAACTGTGCCATGGAATATGTGGATAATTGTTTACTTGAAAAAAGTAAATGTTTCTGTAGGTTATAAAATTAAATAAATATTTTATATATTTAGCTGCTGAGGTACTTAGTTTCTGTAGTTTGTGGCACAAAGAAGATTGACTGTACAGCATGTAAAGGGGTCTGTAATGTGTGACATTTATTGGAGGTGGGACTGTGGGCTCCTGGAGGACAAAGAGAAAGGGGAGGAGATAAAGTATTTATCAAGCTTTTGTCGTATTGGAGGCATAATGCTAAGCATTTAATTTTAGGTCATCTCATTTATATTTATTTAATTTTATAACCGCTGGGTTTAATACCAGTGTCTGGTATTGTCATTCAGTGAGTTGTAGATGTTACTGTATTCAGTTCATCTTTGTTTTAAGGCAGAGAAGGAAAGAAAAGATGGGAAGAAATGTGCTTGGACAGAAATTTATTAATTGGTGGATCTATTATGTTTCTTTTACATTTGTCTTATATCTATCTTTTACCAAGAATATAAATTATAATTTTTGCCTTTATTTTGTCTTTAAATTCTATTTAACTAATTTTTATTTTTTTTATCTTTTTTGATAAATAAATTTTCAGTTATGTGCAATACATATAGCCTTGGTACATACAGCTTTTGTGAGATACATGTAATTTAACATTTTTCACATACACACAGACACACAGACACACACACACAAACACACAAAGCATAGCTGCCTGGAATAAAGAATGCACCCAATAGATGTATATTGTGTAAATGGTTTCTTAGTGTGGTGAAGCAATCTTGCCTGATAAATGACTGCACAAATAAATTATTTGCTGTATATAAAATAATATTTTCAGCCCTTATATCTTTGAAAAGATAGCTTCAGAGCATAGTGAATATTTTAGTTGAAGCACTGTTTCTTGACCTCTTTTAATTGCCGTTTGGGCGGTAGCACTTTAAGGATTTAACAAAGCTAATTAACATTTTTTCCTCAGAAAAATCTCCTAGTGCATGCAGTAAAAGAAATGTGCTCAGGCTATTTTGTATGTATTTCAGTAGGTTTACTCCTTACTGAAGTCATCTAGGGATCCCTTACAAAGAGCCCTTAAGATGAAATAATATTATTGTAGAGAGTTCTGCAGCAATTAATTTTGAACAAATAGGACAGAATTTTGGGTAGGAATAGACTAATGATTCTCAGCTAGGGCGAGTTTGGCTTTGAAGACATGACAGTGGTTAAGCACGTGGTTGTCAGAGCTGTTGGAGGAATCCATTGGATGTCCCTATTTGGTAGACTCCAGACATGCTGCACACTACTGTTCCACAGTGGATAGGTCAGTTCTACCATGAGCTCCCCAGTTCCAGAACAGCCAAAGTCTAGGTGCTTTAATCAGTTTCTATACAAAGCAAAATAGCAGAATATTACCATTTTAAAAATTGATGTTTAAGTTTTCCTTGGAAGGGAAGATAAAAAGACCCAGCTTGGTATATATTATTGTTGTTATGCTTCCTTTTAATTTGTTTTCTCACCATAGTTTCTCAAATCACAGTTGCAGCTGAAAATAACACCAAAATAATAATAACCTTTTAAAATAATTGAATTTTGCTTAACCATTTCAAACTTTTATCCTACACATGTCACTTAGATGATAAATTAACCAGCATATATTAAAGATTCTTGGTTTTCTTCAATATTCTTTGACTTGACAGCTGATAGTAGCCATGACTATAAATGTGACTTTCTCACATATCTGATATAAACTTTATGGAGTAATTTTCTTCTATATAGAGCAACAGCATCTGTTTAGAAGAACGAGCTAAGGACTTTATTCTGATGTATAAAATTGGTCAAAACAACGTGACAAGTATCTATAAACTGTTTATTTTCTAGAAGATACCAGATATAAAACATTAGACATTTTAATAGTCCACCAATTATGCCATCAGGAAATTCAAATTTTACTTAATCACATAGGCAGGTGTTTATTATATTCTGAAAGCTAACTACTTGACTATTTTTAATGGTAGGCACCTTTATGACTTCAGTTTAAAAGAAAATAATTTCCCTCCCAGTGATCAGTTCCCCTGTGATTTGCTGTCTTTGTATCATCTGTCTACAAGTTTAGGCTTGCCTGAGTGCTGCTTGGTTGTAATGTGCTCTTGATTGCTGACTGTGGTGAAAAGTTAGTCTGATATATTCTCATGGGCTCAGTGTTTGTGTAACACTGTACACATGTGTGGAGATAGTTCTCATTTTAAAGTGCTTCTTTGAGGGATTTAGGCTTATAGTGATTTGGAAAACAAACCTGATAATTCTGTTACTATTGTCTCTTACTCTCCAAACTTAGACCAACTATCCAGTAGATAATATACTGCTAGCTACTAAGTAATTCAAAATTTCTAGTAGCCTCATTGAAAATATAGTTAATTTTAGTAATGTTTTACTTAGCCCAGTATATCAAAATATCATAAATCAATAGAAAATTTATTTTACTTTCTTCAGATTAAATTCAAAATCTGATGTGTACACTTAGAATATGTCTGTGCTAGTCATATGCTCAGGCATATGTGACTGCTGGCACTTGTATTGTACAGTGCTAGTTTAGAAATACAGCATGAACAAGTGAATATGAATACATAGGAATTCTTAAGCTTTTTACAAAAAAAACCCACTTTTTAAAAAGTAAGAAGTTCTGGATGTGTACTTTATTCCTTTATTCTTAGCACTCAGGAGTCAGAGGCAGGCATATCTTGTTTGAGGCAGTCTGGGCTACATAGTGAGTTCCAGGACTGCCAGAGCTACATAGAGAGAGACCCTGACTCAACAAAAACAGCACGAAAGAAGTTTTGTCTGTACTGTTTCAGTTAGAAACAGTAGATATAGGTATTTTATATGTAATATATATATATTATTTTTATAGCAAATTCCACAAAGAGAAATGGGCAGTTTATCTCTGTTCCAAGGACAGTATGCTTTAAGAACTCTTTCAAGTTTCTTCCTTTGTAAAATAGACATAAGGTAGTTACTGTCCCCTTGGCAAATGGGAATCGAATGGATTAACATCTTTAAAACATTTAGAAAGATACTTGGAGTGTTATAAATATGCAGGGGATGCTGATTATTTCCTTATGTTCTGATTCTTGGCAGAAATACATTTAATCAGTTTCAACAAGATAATTAGAAGCTTACAGGCTTGATAATGCCTAAAGAACACTACTGGCAATAAATATTATATATAAGGTTTTAAAGGGAACATTAACATTAATAATTTTATAACCACATTAAATACAGGATTTTATGAATTCTTTGATAATTTCATACATGGATTTTGATCATGTATACCCTACTCCTTCCCCAACCTTCTTCCAGATCCGTTTCTCATCCTCACACTTTCCCAACCTCCTGTCCTTTTGTCTTCTTTTTATTAGCCACCAAGTCCAGTTTCTGCTGCCCATATATTTATGGGCATGAGGCTGTGCACTGGAGCATGTTTTCATGCTATGCCAAATATGTTAATATTCAATGCATAAACCTAATGATATTTAAGAATATTCAGATTTGTTTTAAAATTTAATATTAAATGTATTTGTGTATAACCAACTGTACCAAAAGCTTTTATGTAAAGTATTACGATCAGTTCTTACCATAGCCCAATGCAGGGTGCTGCTATTACCCTTTTTTAAAATGTGGGACTAGAGAGATGTCTTAGAGGTTGAGAGCACTGGCGGCTCTCAGTTGCCAGCATCCACATGGTGGCTCACAGTATCTGTAACTCTAGTTCCGTGCATCACATGGTGCAAAGATATACGTGCAAAACACCCACACACATGAAAGAAAAGAAACGAGCAAATCAGGATTTGTGGCACATACCCATAATCCTAGCATTTTCCAAACTGAGGCAGAAGGATCGTCATAATTCAAGCCCAGCTGTGGCTAGATGAGTTTCAGGCTAGCCTAGGCTATATGTGAGACCTAGTCTTAAAGCAACCAACAACAAAGCCGGAAAACACAACACAAAAAGTATCTTTAAAGTTCAGAGCTGGTCTTTCTAAAGACACAGAACCCACCAGTTATGGAGGAAAACAGAAAGCCTCCGTCCGTATTGGTTAAGTTCTGTGTGTGGGCGACATTGTGCTGAACACATCGTTTTTATTAGTTTAATCCTTCTATGAGGCCAGTGCTGTGTGTTGTCAAAAGGGCCCTCTCCATAGCAATCCCGTGGAGTTGGTATCATTACAATTTCTACTTCCCCACAGAGAAGAGTGGTGAGGCAGAGAGGTTCAGCTGTTGGCCTAATAATACACGACCCCTCATCCCCCAGTAGCCCTGACTGTCCTGGAACTCATTCTGTAGACTAAACTGGCCCTCGAACTCAAGAGATCCACCTGCCTTTGCCTCCTGAATGCTGGAATTAAAGGCGTGTGCTACCACTGCCCTGCTAGTAAGTGAATTTGTGCTTTGTTTTTTGAGACAGTTTCTCTATGTAACAGTCCTGACTGTCCTAGAACTCACTCTGTAGACCAGGCTGGCCTCGAACTCACTGAGATCCGCTTACTAATGCTGCTCAAGTGCTAAGATTAAAGGAGTGCACCACCACTGCCCCACAATAAGTGAATTTTTAATTATACATTATTTCTGGCATTTCTTAGTATATTACAATTTACATTAAGTTATAAAAGGTAAACATGTCTCAGTTTTTGGGATTTGGAAATGTAGCAAAGACATTCTTATGTTATTATTAAGCTTCTTAGGTAGTGAAAAGTTCTTTTGAAAAAATTGAAGCTTTGGAAATAGAAGATGTTGAGCAGAGAATGAATGCCTGTTTTGACTTTAAAGATTTATATACTTGTTTTGAGAATATCTTCATATATATATATATGTGTGTATACACACACATATACACACATATATAAAATAAGATAATACTTTCTGGTAAGGTTTAGAAATAATTTCATTTAATATATATGAAGCCAATGTAAACAACCTGGCTTTTCTTTTTTGTGTGTCTGAATATAGAGTCTATAAAATTGGAATTTTTTTAGTGTCACAGACAAATAATCATTATTAAAATTCTGCATGAAAAAGTAGCACTTAAACATTAAGAATGACATTTAAGCTCAGATTAAAAAGAATGTCTATGTTTCACTTAATCTTTTTTATTTTCCTTGGGTTTTGTTAGTAAATAACTCTAAAAATGAGAAAATAAAAATGATAACAAAATTTTTTTTGTTGATTATATTGTCAAAAAATTCGAAGTTTTTGTAGGCATCATTAATGCTGTGAACACTAACATATCAGATGGGCTGATATTTACTTAAACTGACCCTTGCTTTTGCCTTTTAATAAATGAAGATTTGTAGGTGGAAGTATTTATTAGTGATTAAATGGTCATATCCTAATGTAATCTTTGGGGTTGAGCAGTGAGGGGTAAGTACCTTTTTTCTTTGGATTGCAAGTCAGTTGTTGAATTGGAAAATGTATGAAAATAGCTCCTTGTCAAGTCATTTAGATAAATGGCAAGGGTAGACAGCTTGTCTGCAGAATTTTAGGTGAAATAATCTTGAGTATTTGATTGGGTTGCATACATTTTTGTTTTAAACAAGTTGTTATATTCAGTATGAAGTGCCAACTTAAACATGATGGGAATACTGCTAGGATGCTGTCATTTGATATATTTTAATAGAGAACGAATAAAATACTATTTTGTGGAAAATATTTAAAAATTAAAGCTGCTTTATAGTTTCATAAAATATGAATTTAAAGATTTCAAAGTCTGTCTTCTCTTTGATCATACTCTGTAAAATGAGGTTTTGTATTTACTTTCAGAGTTAGGAGAAGGCAGTAACAACTAAGGAAGAGAACATAGCAACAGCTGCCCTTTTCAGTATTCCAAGATGAGCAAGATGAAGGCTGTAGATGTTTCCTTGCTATCACTGAATTTAAGTTCTTCAGATTTGTTGTTTTATATTACATTAATTAGGTGATGATGGTAAGTTACACTTAAAATACCTGGCATCAGTTATGAAGTATAAAGTATGAATAAGTATAAAATATGTTTCTAAAATAAAACTGAATTTATATAGTAAACAGAACTTAACAGAGTGAAACAATTTCAATATCATATTAGTTCTTTAGCACATGAATGATATGATGTGTAAAACATCTAAACTAGTCTTGTAGGATTTGCAGCCATGAAGTATTGCATATTCAAAATAAAGTAAGTGGGTAAGTTGTCATTTTTAGTAATTTGTGAAATAGTTTATACCAGCTAATATTTTCTAATGCAGATATTTATTTAACCTATTAAAAGTCCATGTTTCTATAAGTCTCAGAGAAATTGTTAGTTTAAAGTATCATCACTTTTTTGCTTGTTTGCTTGTAAATAGCAAACTATGTTAACATTTGTTGCAGTTAAATAGAACAATGAAGACGTAGTGGTAAGAAGAAGACAATCTTTTTTTTTTAGGAGGAAAATGCTAGCATTCTTCATTATTAGATGTACAGTATCCGCATAATCGATCCAGTAGTATTGTATTTGAGCTGAAAACACACTTAAAATTGAGACCATACACTATCCAGTGTGAGTGAAACATCTTTCATATAGTTCTAAGATGAAATTACCCTTGAATGAATAGCATCTTCATTTATCTTCAGACCTCTTCTTTCCTTTTTGTGAATCTACTCTTTCAACATTCCACAAGAATTACATTATACTGTTATACCACAGTACCTCTGCAGTGTGAAATAGATTGGTTTGGAAAATGAACTTGGCTTTGCTATAAATTACATTCACAGGTACAAAGGAATTTGTTATTTTGTTTAAAATAGTCACAAATATAATTACGGTCTTAATTTATGTTAAACTACAAATAGCGCTATTACTGTAACTGTATTAGGAATTTAATGTGTCTCTCTAAGAATGATACCTAACACTTCTCATTTTTAACCTTAGATACATTATTTCAATTATGGGGTCTGCAGCTGTTTGATGTAAAACGAATTATTTTGTGGGTAGATTTCTTCATGGTTTTTAATTTTAAAACATCTCTCTTCGGTAAAGTGGAAAATAATTCTTCAGTTTTCGGCACTGATTTTCCTTTGTGTTCTGGTGAAACAGGATAGAAATTAAAATCAGAATCATTTTCACTTTGTACCCCGAAAGTGGCATTGCATGATTGAGAATAAGCTTTATAGAGTTTTCACGTGAAGTATGAAAGTAATTATGACCTGAAGAGAAGTTTGGTCCTGAGGTGGGCAGTGCAGGCTGTGATCGCTGTCATTGAACAGCTTTGTTAATGTGCTCTGTGTGATGGAAAAAGTCGTATTAAGCTGTCCCCAGTCTTAAAAGTTTGATTAAAGAAAATTATTTAAAATTTTGGATTACTTTAACGTTTTCCTGTCACTTGGCTGATTTACTGCTGAAATGTACATTAGAGAGTGTTAGTGTTTAACGTCTAAGACAAGATGTTAACATATCTTTGGGTATGGGAGAGGAAAGAGCTAGCTGCCAAACATCCAGGGCTGTGTTAGAATTACTTAGCTGAAGTGAAGTGAGTATATTATCTGTCCCTGCCTAATCTGTTTAGCTAATAAAAATTAGATTCTTTCGTTAATTAATTTTTTTTCAGTTGGAACTGTAACAAAACTTTACATCTCTTCTTAGCCTGTAGAAAGCACTTTTCTTCCCTTCACCCCGTCTCCAGTGCCAGCTGTGCTTCTGGTGGTTTGTTGTTTTTGTTTGCTTGTTTGTTTGTTTTTTTGCTTTTGAGTGGATGTGAGATTTATTACTGAACATGATTTGGGAGGGTACAGGAGAGTACTGTGGACTCCCTCAGAAATGTAAGGAACCAATATATTGCTGATATATTTGATGTTATCAGAAATGAGCTTCTTCTCAGCAACCATGTCTTCAAACTCACTGCATTAAGCTTGGTGAAGCCCCACATCTCTAAGATGTGGATCTTCTGGCAGCCAGGGAACGTAAACTTGGCAGAGCCTCAGTCACATGTGTCCTTATTCTGTAGCCTGGTGCAGATGGACATGATGACCTGGCCAAGGTGAACCCTGGTCACCATGACCTGGAGCTTCCCAAGGCACTATGCATACCTGTCCAGAGCCAGTCAGACCCAGGACAGGACAACAACATCTTGTTCATTTGAATGACAAGTAAAGGGTGGGGCCTCCCTCGAATATGAAAGCCATCCTTCCTCACCACAACTCTTTACCATGTATATGTTGGCACAAATACGGGCAGCCTCTGGGGCTTTGGAAGAGAGGTGCTCATATTCATCTGACACTAAGCAGCCACAAAATGGGAATTCATCAACTTTTCCCTTCTTCTGTCCCAAGTCATTGTGGATCTTGACCCCAGGGACACCTCAACAGAAGTCAGTCCTTGGACATAGTTTGTCTTACTTAATAATACTGGTAATGAGCTGAAGGAGAAAAGGAATGATTGATTTTCAACAGATATTACTATATAATCTTTTCTAACAAAACAAAAACAAGTAAATAGACATACGGTACTGACAAATTTTTACTTCATAATTTATCAAAATCATTCAGATAAAAGACCTCTCCCTTCAGAGTGTAAGTTCCGTCAGTACCTACAGACCATGACTGTCTTCATTACCCTATCCTTTACATACAGTAAGGTCTTGAAAAGTACTGGCAGGCTACAATAAGGATTAGCATCTTAATTCTATTGAGTCCAAAGTTCAGTGCTTTTAAGTAAACCCACCTATTAATTAGTGTTTTAAGAAATCAATACTTATATCTATTAATAAGCAGGCATTGGTTTAGAAAACTAACAGAAAATTTAGCTATTTGTAATCAGAAATCATAACTCAATAAGCAAATAATAAAATATAATAAGAAATATGCTTTATATAGAGCAAATCTGTTACCAAAGCATGAAAATGACATTTAATAGCACATATGAAGACAGATTACATGAGAGAATAGAACCATCCTTAGTACACACTCTCATAAAAACTATTATTGGAATATTTAGCTCAACTTTAGATAAATCAACATCTGAGAGCTTTGAAAAAATTAGATTCTTTATAAAAGCAGCCAAAATCAGAATAGAAAAAGATACAGCATTTGCCTATTAAAATTACATATAAATGAAAATAAACCTTAAGCGAAAGAAGTATAAAGCAGTGAAACATAGAAAAAGACTAATTCTGTAGACCAGACTGACCTTGAACTCACAGAGATCTGCCTACCTCTGCCTCCCTGAGTGCTGGGACTAAAGGTGTGTGCCACCATCACCCAGTGGTTTTAAATTTAATTTAACCATTTTTTCCTCATGCTTCCTTCTGGAATATTGCTAGTATATTTGACAATAAAGACTTGAAATGTGATGTACATATTATCTGGGATGCTGCTGAAGCGTCTCTTCCCAGTGTTGTAGTGTCTTTATAAGGTTAATCACTTCCAGATAATGTCAGCTTTTTGTGCCTCATTCTCTTATGTACTGGCTACCCATGTTGTTATAAACTCATGCTATCCAGTAGATCTCAGCACCCATTACCCTAGCCCACAGAAGGTTGATATTTGTGCTGTATAATAAATGTAGTAAATAGACCTTAGGCACAGGTGCCTCTTGAATATGAAAAAAAGACTAGATTGCCTGAGAAACTGATTTTAAAATTTTGTACAATATTATTAAACTTAAATTTAACCTAATTAGCAACTTGTCACTAGTGATTGCCATATTGGACAGCTTGGTTATAAAACATTGGCATAGGATATGCTAAGGAAGTTGTTTCATGTTGTTCTTTCTTTGAGTTGCTTCGGAATTAAGTGTCCAACTGAAGAATAAAAGGTTAAGTTTGCTTATTCATTGTTATAACCAAGACTACATTTTTCTCAGCTAAGAATAAAAATAAATATTTCTACTTTAAATAAAAAACAAAATGTGTTTTTGGTTGATGTTTCATAACTATTATTTGGAGTATTAGATTAAAAATGAAAATGAGGGGCTGGAGATGCCTATGTGGTTAAGAACTCATGCTATTCTTTTAGTTAAGTTCTTAGTGTTGGATGGTTCACAGCCGCCTGTGACTCAGGCTCTATTGGGATCTGGGTCTATAAACCTCTGACCTCCATGGGTACTCTCACACGTGTGCACTGCCCCCTCCCCCCAATTAAACATATTCTAGAAATGTAGAAGGCGAAATACTGTTTTGGAACGTCAGTTCCCTTCCATTTTACAGAGAGAGTACAAAAATACTAGTGAAGTCAGAGTTTCCTTTTCCTTTGAAATTTTTACATGTTGAAGATAATCATGGTAATGCTTTGTTTTTACATTTTTAATATTTGAGCGGAAGTTCTCTGTAATATCAGGCTTCTTTGTAAACTCCAGATGAATTCAGAAATTACTTCTGAACTAGTGATGAAGAATAAATGTGTTTATGTTACAAAATTAATCTTTGTCTAAGAAGAATTATGCCCTCAGTTGAGGTTTGTATGTTGAGTGCCATTAAATTGGTCAAAATTAATTCAGTTTTTTTATTAAAAAGAAGCAAAAATTTGAAGTATAGTTCTGATTATGCAACAATATATTCTGCCTTTTTAAAAAACATTCTATGACATATTGATTCTACTATATATATATAATTCTACTATGTATGTACTACAATTTTATACCATATGTACCATTTTGTATGATTTTAGTGGTTGCTAATTAACAGTTGAATATTATTCAGGTCTTTGAAAAGAACTAAATTATTTCAAACTCCTGCTTTGATGAAGGCCTTAGTCTCTCCTAGACTTTTGTTCTCAATAAATTTCTCTTCATATTTCACAGTTAATATGAGTACATTCTCATTTTCTTGTGTTTTTTGTGTGTTTACATGTTCATGTATGTATGCAAGTGTGTGGAGATCAGAGGTTGATGTCAAGTGTCACTTTCCACTTTTTTATTTTTTATTTTATTTTTGATTTTTGATTCAGGGGCTCACTGTAGTAATCCTAGCAAGCCAGAAATGTCTTACATAGACTAGGCTGATCTTAAATTCAGAGATACTTCAGCATCTTGAGTTCTGAAATTAAAATCATGGGCCACTGTGGCCATCTCCACCTTATTTTTTGAGAGAGGGTTTCTCGTTGAACCTGAAACTCAGTGAGTGGCTGGACCAATGGCCAGGAAGTTTGAGGGCTCTGCTTTCCCTCTTCCTCCTACCCTGAGGTGGAGTTACCTAACTCTGCTTAGCTTTTTATGTGTATCCTCCACATCCAAAATCAGGCCCTCAAGTTTGAGCTGAACTTTTACTCACTGAACTGTCTCTTTGACCCTAGTCTTTTTCCTTTTCCTGAAGTCAGTTTCAGTCATCATCATTGATCTCTCCCTTCTTTGTGTTACAGTATGAAAGATTCCTGATAGGTGCTCCTCTCCACCTTTTCTATAGTGCCTATGTATCTGTTTTTCTGTTTCTTCTGATTATGTCTGTTTCCATCTACTGTGTGCCTTTTGTAGTGCTCACATGGAGTCCCGGAACTTGCGCTTAGTATCTGCTGCCGAGACTTCTCCCACTTCCAGGAAAGGAGAGAATATGGATGGGTGAGGGTAAGGCAGATAACGGTATCTGCCACAGTAAACTCTTGCCCACTTTGATTGGAGTACCCAGATAACATTGCAAAATAAGCAACGTCGAGTGCTTAGCATCAAATACTACAATATTATAAGTCAGTTGTAGGGAAAATGAAGGAGATTGTAAGGAGACTGCAGAAATAAAAAAAGCAAAATTACTTTCTTTGACTTTCTAAAGCATTTCTTTTGCTTGGGGAGATCAGATATACATAAATTACAAAACTTTACTCACGCTGTGAGTAAAGGGATTTCTTTTTTCAGGGAAGCATTTCTACATTTCTAGAGGACTAAAATTTTAATTGATGTACTTTTTTATTTTATTTTATTTTGGTGTTTTGAGACAGGATTTCTCTGTGTAGCTTTGGAGCCTGTCCTGGAACTAGCTCTTATAGACCAGGCAGGCTTCGAATTTACATAGATCTGCCTACTTCTGCCTCCCTAGTGCTGGGATTAAAGGCGTGCGCCACCATCACCCGGCTTAATTGACATACTTTTAAATTAAAATAGAGAGTTTTATTTTTATTTTATTGAGACATGGTCTTGTAACGTAACCCAGACTGGCCTGGAACAGTCTTATCTTAGTTTTACAAATGGGCAAATCAGAGTTTTGTTTAGGATGTTGTTCACGTTCAGTATTGATTTTCAATCCAAAATGGAAAAGAAATCCTAGGAAACAACTCTTGAGAAATTTGTATTGTGTATAAGCTGGCTGTTCTATCCTTAATTTCAATATATGTTAAATAATAGCCTTGCTAATGAAGTAATTTATGGCAACTCACATTTGACTATTTTTATTATGATTTCATCAACTTGTGAAAATAAGAAAAGCTTTTCCCCCTTCTAAAGTGTGTTTGGGAATTATAACTACAGTAACTTAAGGCTTCCCAGTGTAATGAATTATCGTGTAGAAAGAACATTGGGAAAGTGTGTAAGAGAAGTCACAAAGTCATGAAAGAGGACAGGGGAGCAAACCTGGAGTGTCCCAGGAAATAGTAGGTTAGGTAGAATTTTGTATATGTGAATATTTTTTCTGTTTCTTTCTTCTT
>LOEQ01010351.1:8152-34839 GCA_001685075.1 Bramus lutescens | reverse complement strand
TCTATCTATCTATCTATCTATCTATCTATCTATCTATCTATCTATCTAATATGCTTGACTCAGGATTACTAACTAGCCCCTCCATTTTAAATTAACCCATATTCCTTATTTACACTCTGCCATACATATGGCAGTACTTTTATTAGCATGGCAAGTTCATCTTGCTTTTCCATGTCTCCTCTTGACTGATTCTTTGACTCTACCCTGCTTTTTTCCTATATCCTCAGTTTGATCACCCCACTTATATTTTTTGCCTGTCTATTGACCAGTTTTTCTTTTAATTGTTTTTAAGGAACTATATATTTTTCTCTACTCGCCTCCCTTCCTATTCCCTCCCCTTCTGCCTTCTCCTATGATCCCCACACTCTCAATTTACTCAGAAGATCTTGTCTTTTTCTTCTTCCCAGGTAGATTAGATTCATATATGTCTCTCTTAGGGTACTCATTGTTGTCTAGGTTCTCTGGGATTGTGAATTATAGGCTGGTTTTCTTTGCTTTATGCCTAAAAGGCACTTATGAGTGACTACATATGATATTCATCTTTCTGGGTCTGGGACACCTCACATAAACCAGAATTATAAAAATAGAAAAAAAAGAAAAAGCATCATATACATACACACACACACACACACACACAACTAGAGGCCATAATATACAATCAAAAAGATCATTAAGATAAAAAGAATGCCCAGACAAGGTAATATGAGATAAAAAGTCTCCAGAAATACCACTGAGCTCATTTTCAGTTGCCAATTTACTTCTGGGCATGGGTCTTTCCTTAAGTGGGGCTTTTATATCTAGTTAGACTCCACTGTAGAAAACTAATTTTTTCTTTGCAAGTAGTTTTCAAATAGAGATAACTTCTCAGTTAGGAATGAAGGATTGTGTTCACTTCCACATCTCAATGCTGGTACCCCATCTGGTCTGGAGTTGTGTAGGCCCTGTGCATGCTGGAACAGTCTTGATGGGTTCATATGTACATCAGCCCTGTTTTGTCTGGAAGACACTCCCTCCATGATATTATTCATTCCCTCTGGTTTTTACAATCTTTTTGCTCCTCTTCTGCATAGCTCCCTGAGCCCGAGGGGAAGTCTTTAATGGAGACAACCCATTAGGAGTAAGTGTTCCAAGTTTTCTCACTCTCTATCCATTTTCTGCTCATGGGTCTCTGTAATTAAATAAAGTAATACATTTTGTTAAATAGTAAAAGAGAGACGAATTAACAAAGAAGCCACTCCATACATAATACTGTTGTGAGAACCTATATTTTAGGGACACCTTCAAAACGTCTCTTGTATTTTGTGGGAGTGACAGGAACCTTTTACACAAGACTTTAAAAAAACTGGTAATCTATCCTGTTTCAGAAATAATTGAGAAAGTATCACTTCAAGATGTGTACTGCATCATCAACATCTTCTCTATATACAAGGGATAAGTGCCACTCTTTTCAAGTAGGGAATACTTGCATTGTTCTTGACAGTTTAGGAGAGTCCTTGAGATACAATAACGTGACAATAATAACAACACTAAGCATATGAAGAATTAATTTCTCAAAATTCTTTCTGCTCTTTTATTAGTTTTACATTGTACCTTTATTAACTAGTTCACATATCCTAAAAGCACTCTTTTCCCTGCAAGCTTACTACTCATTTACGTTCCATGCACACATTAATCAGATCCCAATGTGGGCTGGGGGCCAAGGGGAATTAAATGATGACTAGAGCGTGGTTGCTGCTGTAGGGGCTGCAATTCTAGGCTAGGTAGTGTGATGGATTAATTGTCTACTTGACTTGGAGGCTCACCTGTGAGAGCCAGTCTGCTTGGTTCGAAGGGGGTGAATCCACTTCTTGTCTCAAACTTTGAGGTAGAAAGACACACCTCTGTTCCGGATCTCGAGACGGGAAGAGAGCACACCTTTAATACCGATCTTTAGGCATGAAGCCACACCTTTACTCTGGGCTACACCTGCTCTAGAAGCATATAAAAGGACATGAAAGAAGAAAACTTTTATTCTTTGCCTGCTTGCCCTCACCTTGTCAGCACATCCATTCTTTCACTGGCATTGGAGCCAACTTCTTCAAGATTCAGCACAGGCCAAAGACCACAACTACTAGATTCTGGGACTTTCCATTAACAGGTAGCCATTGTTCATTGTTGGACTAGTTCTACTACAGCCTGTAAGTCATTCCAATAGATCACGCACACACACATACACACACACATACACACACACACAAACACATATACACATGCAACAGAGAATCACAGTATTGTGAGGTTTTACTTTACTTACCCATATGACTTTTGTCTCTATCCCTTACCCAGCCCCTTCCAGGAGTAGAAACATTTGGTACTTTGGGCATCAACAAATGATGTGTCATCCTTGAGAGAACAATGCTTTTTTGTTTCTGCTGAGCTTTGGTTTTTCTCCAAGCAAGCCACAAGCTGCAAGGCCATGAAACACAATTGACTGCCCTTACTTCTCATAGGTGTTAATGCTGAATTTCCTTGTAACTGTATCTATCTCTTAGGAAATCTCTTCAGTTATAAGTTAGATATGATGTGACATGTTTTAATCCTTGAAGGAAGTCAGTGGTACTAGAATTGGTGCACACAGGCTATTGAGTCCAATGTGCTTGCCTCTTCCCAACTTAACACCATCAGTTAGTGAGAGCACTTTCCCTTACGAATCTGGCAAAGCTTGCAGATCAGTGCTTTTTTCCCCACAGAGAGCAGGTTGTTCTGGGGCTTACCAGTATATTACTACTGGAGCTTGCCTTCTTTCTCTTGGGGCTTGAGTAAGTCAACAGATTTATTAAGCTTTTCTGCATATAATATGCATAACAACATCTTAATTTGAGTC
Organism: Bramus lutescens; assembly: GCA_001685075.1. Classification (NCBI taxonomy): domain Eukaryota; kingdom Metazoa; phylum Chordata; class Mammalia; order Rodentia; family Cricetidae; genus Bramus; species Bramus lutescens. Next base: position 31,976 of record LOEQ01010351.1, on the reverse strand, counting down.
TGAATATAATTATACAGAATGTATTAATTGATTTTTCATTCTTCTGTATGCAAGGGTTAAAACTTTCTTAATTTGGCGTGCAAATATATGCAAAATAGAAAAGAATTTGGGTTTTCTGCAGAAATCTCTGGAGTGTTAACATGGCAATCTTGATTACCTAGCAACCAAGCAAAGCTCATTCTGAGCCTCCCTCCTACATTTCCACCTACCTCCAGGAACATCCTGATGGAAGAACTTTTGTGACAGACAAAGGCGTATCTTCGCTTTAGAGCAAAAGAAAAGAAGCAAACTGAAAAAGAAAAATACAGATGTCTTCATCTTGAAAATTTTTAGACTGATTTCTACATCCAATTCTGTTTTGGCAACACATGCTCAACACATCCCTTCTTTAGAGGGATGAACCTCTTCCTGTCAATGGTCTTTCTGCTGTTTTCCCAATTCCCACAATGGAAGTCGGAGCATGTGTAGCTCTTGCTACAGTGATAGGTTGATAGAAGAATGTGCATGTGACTTTTCTTTTGCTGAGACAAAATACCTACCAAAAGCAAATTTAGAAAGAAAAAGTTTATTTTGGTTCACAGTTTCAGGGTTTAAAATATTATCACAGTGGGGAAGGCATGGCTTCAGCATGGCAGGGAGCTTCAGGAGGGTGAGAGCGTTGGTCACATGGCATCCAGTCAGAAACAGGGAGAGGTAAATGCTGGTACAACTAGCTTTCTCCTTTAATGACATTCCCATTCACTGCGGGGAGGGGGAGTGGGAGTGGGACTGGTGAGGGGGCAAGAGGGTAGGTGGGAGATTCTTACCTCACTTAAACCTCCCTGGAAATACCTTCACAGACACTTTCAAAGGTGTTTCTCCTATGTGATTCTAAATGCTGTCGACGAACAATGAAGGTGAACCATCACAGATAAGTTTATTAAATATGTGTTTAATCAAACAATTATTTAAATATATTGATTATTCCAAGCAACAAATTAACAAGTTCACAGATTTGCCTGTTAAAGCACCCACTTTTTTCCTCTCCCAATAGAAACATTACCACTGGTGGGGGGGGGCTGAATAAGCACTGTGCTTAGCAACAATATGATACAGATACTGTTATGAAAGCAGGAAAGACATAAGATTTGTAATATTGTTTCCATAATATCACCATGGCTGTAACTACAGCAATCCCAGACTGGAACAGAGGCATTAGGATTATTTCAAGCAGTAGAATCCTGATCTGAGCTCTACATTGAGACCTAGAGCTATGGTAGAAGATATTGGGAGCACATTGCTTTAGTGAGGAGAAAATAGCAAACCGTATCTGGTTTAAAGTAAAGGCAGAAATCCAGAGAAGACCTAAGGCTTAGCCCTTCTTGAGTGATTGCAGGAGAATAAACTAAACCCACCCATGCCCATTGAGGGGGTGAGGGTATCTATAGCTTACAATGTTGTGAGGCTAAAAGACAGTGCCATTGGTGTGGAGGGTGAGGGAGTTTGAGGGAACTAGAGCCTACCGCAAATGCTCAATGAATGCTAGATTTTGGAATATTATGAAGATGAGATAGTTGTAAGACAGTCTGCTTTAGGAAGGGCAGCAGAAGCATTGGGTTTTAGCTACCGAGTGAGAAAAGGTATAGGATGGAATGACAAGTAGAAGCATGAACCTAGAGGTCTTGTGCATGGCGCTCAACCCTTTGTGCTTGAACTTGGAGAAGATAGGAGGGTTTTAGGGGTGTGGGACGATCTGCTACTTATGGCTAAATTAAATATTGTCCTTACTGTCAAGAGAATTACCATTTGTTCAAGTAACTACAGCAGTAGTGTTGTGCCCACATCATGGGATCCCCAGACAAGACCATCACGGAGCCGGTATCCAATGCAAACACAGTGGGGTTTACTGATCATAAGTTAGATAACTGGGACCACAATCCAAGAGAAAGCTGCAGGTAGGGAAGTATGGCCCCTAGGATTTCCTTTTTTTTAATGGAAAAACCTCAACCATGCACAAGCCTTGTTGTTTTGGGATTGGGTAAAAGTATACAACTTTTGAATTCTTTGGTTGAGGTATAGGGGAATTTTCAAACAGTTGAAACAATGGTTAATCAGGTACCTACAAGAACATTTGAAGCAAGCAGATGTTGTTTGGACACCCTGCTGCGGTCACTTTGACCAGGGCTAGCACATTTTTTTGGTAATGTTTATGAATTTGCTGGGCTGCATTCACCCACCCCTAGTTAAGGCTCGTCTAAAACAGAGTTATTTCTCAAATGGAGTTTGTTCTGCTCCTTCAGTAGAGACTCCTATTTAGAGGGAGGAGAATATTTCCTTCAAGGGCAGTGTGGTATCCTTACATGAAGTCTCTGTGTCTGGTAACAGGTCCTTAGATAAGCCGGACTGCTTTCACTGAGGGTACTCCGTAGGGGTTGCTTTAGAACATTGCTATTGTAAACTATTCCCAATGGGGATTGCATCTCAAAGGGCAGATCCTCTAGAAAGGCATTCCTGTTTTGTGCAAAATATGTGGCAAGTGGACCCAGGACAAGTTTACAATAGCAATGTTTTAAAGCAGCTACTTCCAAACAGAAATATTAAAAGCGACATCAGGGTGAAAATAAGAAGATACAAAAGGCTGGGCTGTGGCTGAAGGAACTCTAGCCAGCCCAGGCCTTGAAAACATGACTCTGCCAGGCCTTTCCCTCATGCCCCATTCCTCTGCTTTGCTAAAAATTATTAGATTACCTTTCTCACATTAGTCACCAAAGTCTATTCCCTTATTTGGCTACTTCCTTTTCCTGAGCTGGACCTAAAGTCCAGCAGAAATGAAACACCTCATCCTAACACAGGATTTCCCCTTTTATCTTGATAAATTGCCATTTGCCCATGGGCTACATCTGTCTCTATCCAAAGAGCATCCTTTGTCCTAATACCTGTTCCCCCTTCTCCTTTTGCCCTTCCCCTTCTCCCTCATCCTCTATCTCCTAATTTATCTCTTATTCCCTGCTCTCTGCCCCTTTGTGTTGAGCACTTAGTCTTGGAGGTCCTGCACATATTCTTCTTTTCAGTGACTCTCAGCACACAGACCTGTAAACAGTCCTGGAGCTTTACTCACACATCACCCAAAGCACTAACACTGCCCTGTATTCCCTTTATAACAATTACTCTGCACCATTTGAATCTGACCCCTGCTTGATACTTCCTCAGGGTTTTTGAAAAAAAAAAAAAGAAAACATAAAACTAGTTAATTAATAGCTTTATCTTTACAGAAAGGTTGACTTTCTTCTCCTTGGGGTTTCTTAAGACCAATTGAGAAAAGAACAAAGAAGAGTCTGCCAGAGGCATATGAAGATACAAAGGATGATAACATTACTTTGAAGATGTTAAGTGCTTTTTTTCCCAGTGCCTAATTTTTCTAAATGGAACTTAAGCTTTTAGTAGATTAGTCAGAAAATACTGAGTAGGCACTTCCATTTGGACAGCTCTCTTTTGTACAGTAGCTGCAGGGCTTTTACATAATACAGTCAGTTTCCCAGTCTCTTAGCTATTTTAAAAGAAATATTTGAGAAATCATCTGCTCTTCTTTCCTCTTCTCTTTGTCTTCCATAAGGGAGAATTTCTGTGTAGGAAGAGTGTGTCTGATACTCCAATTTGGCAGTATAAAGAACAATCATCATGCATGTGAGCTTTGCAAGTTAAAGTTGTTCAAGATATTAAAAAAGTATTGAGAAAAGGAAGCAGAAAAATCAGCAGTGTCACATCAGCAGTATTTTTCTTATGCTGGGGCTAGCCCACTGATTTCAAGGCTGATATGGATGTTTGTGAGTTGCTTATTTAATGTTGTTTTAAGAGTTTTCTGAGAGTAATTTATTATGGCAAAGTGTTATAGTCATACTGTTTTGCTTCATGACCCATGGGGTTATAAAGAATTTAATTATTCTTTGGAAACTGATCCTTTTGTCTTATGAACTGTATATGCTGTACCATATAGTTCAAATTCTTTTTTGTCCAGGTTCTTGGTCTGATCCATTAAAAAATTCATAGACAGATGGTCATATACAGACATAGGTCAGTAACCAAAATTTTTATGAAAAAAAATCAAAACTTAGTCTGAGAAGTGGTGAGCACGACCCTGAGGGAGGACCACACTGGGGATGGTTGAGGTAAAACTTGCAAGGGTTAGGAGAGGAGTCTTGAAGGTAAAATCATTTGGTCATCTATCTGTTAAGATATGGATTTGGTCTTTAAGATTGTATGGCTGTTAGATCAAGCAAAAGTCTCTATAGCTGGTACCTGAAGCCAGGAATCATAGGATAATTTCCCTTAAACATGACCCCAAGAATCTGCCATCAATCCTGGCACAAAACATCAGCAGAAGGCCCCTGCTCTACTGGAGGATATGGGTACTCCAAAAACCAGGTAAGAGCCTGCCCACTGCCCCATAGCACTCCTTTGAGGTCATCCCCACTGTCCCCCAATAATACCCCTTCTCCTTATCTCCATATCCCAGCCCAAAACTCCAGAAGAAGCCTTGACTCTACTGGAGGCCACATTAGTACCTGTAACCCCAGAGGCTTCTCAGGTATACAGAGCCCTAAAACACCCCTGTTCTACTAGAGACCATGGTGGTACCCACAACCTCAGAGACCGCACAAATTCCCAGAACCCCAGGACCCCAGAAACAAGGTTGGCACATAAAACCTCAGGTGACACACAGAACTCCAAACTCCAGCAGAAAATTGATACTGGAACTGAGGGCTTGTTAGTCACCAGAAACATAGGCCACTCAGGTCAGACCAGAGAGGAAACAGAAACCAAAGGGAAAACAATCCATCCAAGATAAATAAATTCAGACATTGACACTTAAACCTATAATTACCACAAACCCAGATGCCTAGAGAACAGCATAAGAACACACAACAATATCCAGGGCAATATGGCACCACCAGAGCACAGCTATTCTACTACAGAAAGCCCTGGAGATTCCAACACAGCTAAAGCACAGTGAAATGATTTTAATAAAATCAATTTCATATTGCTAAAGGTCCTTAAAGATGAAATGAATACATCCCTGAAAGAAATCCAGGAAAACACAAACAAACAATGAGGGAATGAATAAATTCCTTAAAAAAATGGGAGGAAATGAATAAATCCCTTAGAAAAAGTCAAGAAAACAAAATAAAACAAAACCAACAAAAAACAGGTCAAGAAAATGAATAAAACTGTTCAAGACCTGAAAATGTAAATAGAAACAATAAAGAAAACACAAACTAGGGGAATCCTGGAGATGGAAAATCTAGGAAAGTGAACAGGAACTGCAGATACAAACCCCACCCACAGAATGCAAGAGTTGGAAGAGAGAATCTCAGGAGTAGAAAGTACAAGAGAAGAAATTAATACATCAGTGAAATAAAATGTTAAATCTAAAAAAAAAAATTCCTGACACAAAACATTCAGGAAGTCTGGGATACTGTGAAAGACCAAGCCTATGAATAATATGAGCAGAAGAAGGAGAAGAATCCCAGTTCAAAGGACCAGAAGATATTTTTACAAAGTCATAGAAGAGAACTTTCTTAACCTCAAGAAAGACATGTCTATAAAGATACAGCACATTTACAGAACACCAAATACTTTGGACTAGAAAAGAAAGACCCCCATCACATAATAATAAAAACACTATAACAGAATAAAAACTAAAAACAGAATAAAGAAAGAATATTAAAATTTTCAAGGGAAAAAGGCTAAGTACATATAAAGACAGACTTATTTGAATTACATCCAGGTTCTCAGTGGAGACTCTAAAATCCAGAAGGGCCTAACAAAATGTCTTGCAGACTCTGAGAGAAAAGAAATGCCAGCTGAGACTAGCAAAACTTTCAATCACTACAAATGGAGAAAGCAAAATATTTTATGACGGAGTCAAATTTAAGCAATATTTATTTCAAAATATAGACCTACAGAACATACTAGAAGAAAAACTCTATCCCAAGTAGGCTAACTACACCCATGGAAAAAAAAAACAGGCAATAAATAATCTTACACCAGCAAAACCAAAGGAATGGGAATGCTTGTACACACATACATTCACATATGCACACCACCACTAATATTATATTAATAATATTACCAATAATATTACCAGTAATACTATTCTTNGCCTCCGAGCCGGGAAGTGCAGCCTTAGGGGTGGCTAAAGGAATTACAACCACCACCACCAACAACAACAGCAACAGCAAAATGACAGGAATCAACAACCATTGATTACTACTATATCTCAAAATCAATGGGTTTCAATACCTCAATGAAAAGGCAAACACTAACAGAATGAATGCAAAAACAGTATCCATCCTTCTGCTGCATAAAAGAAACACACCTCAACATCAAAGATAAGCATTACACCACAGTAAGGGCTTAGAAAAAGATTTTCCAAGCAAATGGACCCATGAAGCAAACTTGTATAATTATTCTAATATCTAACAAAATAGTCTTCCAACCAAAATTAATCAAAAGAGATAGGGAAGGACATTTCATACTCATCGAAGGAAAAAAATCCACCAAGGTGTGTCAATTCTGCACATCTATGCTCCAAATGCAAGGTCACCCACATTTGTAAAAGAAACACTACTACTTAAATCACACATCGAATCTCATACATTAATAATAGACTTCAACAACCCACTTTCACCAATAGACAAGTTATCCAGGCAAAAACTAAACAGAAAAATAATGGAGCTAGCAGATATTATGACTCAAGTGTACCTGACTGATATCTACATAACCACTCTCCCAAACACAAAAGAATGTGCTGTCTTCTCAGTACCTCATGGAGCTTTCTCTAAAACTGACCATATACTCATTCACAAGGCAGTTCTGAACAGATACAGGAAAAATGAAATGATCCCTTGTAGCCTATCTGACCACTGGGATTAAAACTGAATTAATTCAACAGCAGCAGAACAACAGAAAACTTAAATTCATAGAAACTGAACAGCTCTCTATTGAATGACTACTGGGTTAATGTAGAAGTAAAGAAAGATATTAAAGGCTTCCTAAAATTCAACCAAAATGAATGCACAATATATTCAAAGTTATGGGATATAATGAAAGTAGTGCTAAGAGGAAACATCTGAGTTCTAAATGCCTTCATTAAGCAATTAGAGAGATCTCTTACAAAAATCTTAACAGTACACCTGAAAGTTCTACCACAAAAGAAGCAAACATACCCAAGAGCAGTAGACAGCAGGAAATAATCACAGAGCTGAAATCAATAAAATATAAATAAAAAATTCACAGAATCAAAGAAACAAATAATTAGTTCTTTGAGACATTCAACAAAATAGACAAACCCTTATCTAAAGTTAACTAAAAGACACAAAGAGAGTATTAAAATTTACAAAATCAGAAATGAAAAGAGGGATATAACAACAGACACTGGGGAAATCCCAAGCATCAGTATGCCATATTTCAAAAATGTACTCAACAGAATTGGAAACCCTACCTACATAGGAGGTGGAAATAACAAAAGGTCTGAGAAATAAATCAGGGAAACAACACCCTTCACAAATCATATAAAATAACTTGGGGTAACTCTAATCAAGCAAGTGAAAGAACTTTATGACAAGAATATCAAGTCTTTGAAGAAAGAACTTGAAGAAGATATCATAAGATAGAAAGATCTCCCATGCTCATAGATCAGTAGGATTAACGTAACAAAAAATGGCCATCTTAGCAAAAGCAATCTACAGATTCAACTTTATCCCATCAAAATCTCAATAAAAATTTTTATAGACCTTGAAAGAATACCAAACTTCAAAGGGGAAAAAAAAACCACAGGGTAGTTGAAACAATTCTATACAATAAAAGGATATCCCTTATTTCAAGCTCTCCTACAGAACTACAGTAATAAAAACTACATAGTATTGGCATAAAAGCAAACAGGTGGATCAATGGAATTGATCAAAGACCCAGATGTAAATCCACACATTTATGGACACCTGATTTTTGATAAAGAATCCAGAATTTTGCAATGGAAAAAATTAAAGCATCTTCAACAAATGGTGCTGGTCTCACTGGATGTTGGTAGGTAGCAGAATGTAAAGAAATCCTTGTCTATCACACCACACAAGACTATTGAAATTCAAGTGGATCAAAGACCTCAACATAAAACCAGACACACCTAACTTGATAGAAAAGAAAGTGTGGAATAACCTTGAAAGCATAGACAGAGGAGACAACTTCCTGGACTGCACACCAATAGTGTAGGCACTAAGATCAACAATTAATAAATGGGACCTAATGAAACTGAGACACTTCTGTAAGGCAACCAATAGGACTCAATAGCATCCTACCCAATGGCAAAACATTTTCTCCAACTCCACATCTGACAGCGGGCTAGTTTTTAAAATACATAAAGAATTCAAGAAAATAGACATCAAGAAAACAAATAATCCAGTTTAAAAAATGGGATACAGATCCAAACAGAGAATTCTCAAGAAAGAAATCTCAAATGGCCAAGAAGCACCTAAAAGAAATGTTCTACAACCTTAGCCATCAGAGAAATGGATATCAAACTACATTGCGATTCTGTTTTACACTTTTCAGAATGGCTATGATCAAAAACACAAGGGACATTTCATGCTGGAGAAGATGTGGAGCCAGGGGAACACTCCTTAATTGTTGGTGGGGATAAAAACTTGTAGAGTCACTTCGGAAGTAAATATGGCAGTTTCTCAGAGAATTGGGAATTTACTCAAAAGACTCTCCATTCTACCACAAGGACACTTACTCAGCTATTTTCATTGTAGCTTTATTCGTAATAACTAGAAATTTGAAACAACCTAGATTTTTCTCAATCAAAGAATGAATAAAGAAAATGTGGGACCTTTACACAATGGAATATCACTCAATTGTTAAAAAATAGCGCCATGAAATTTTCAGGCAAATGGATAGAAGTAGAAAAACTATCATCCTGAGTATAGTAACCCAAACCCCAAAAGATAAATATAGTATGTACTCACTTATAAGTTGGTATTAGTTGTAAAGAATAATCATGCTATGACCCATAGACCCAGAGAGGCTCAGTAAGGAGAAGGGGCTCAAGTGGGGGAGGGAGACACACATGAATCTTTCTGAGAAAAGTAAATACAATTGATGTTGTTGGCTTCTGGGGCAGGTGGTGATGGAGCAGGAAGGATCAGATTGGGGAAGAAGGATGGAGCTAGAGAGTGCTGGGAGAAGTGACTGGAACTGGGGGACATTTCAAGGTAGAGGTAGAAATCTATGAGGAGACCCTAGCTAAGATTCCTAGCAATGGAGGATATGGAGTCTGAACTGGTCACCCTCTGTACCAGGCAAGTTCTTCAGGCGAGGCACTGAGACACTAACAAAGCTGCAAGACTTTCAACCTACAATTTGTTTTCTCTGAAAGATATGCTGGGATAAAGTGTCATTTCATTCAGAAATTGTAGACGTGGCCAAGCAATGATTGGTCCAGCTTGAGACCCATGCTGGAAGAGAAAGCCTAACCCTGACACTGCCTGGATGCCCATGAACCAGAGATTGGATAGTCCAGAGAACTAGGAAAGAATCAAATGTAACTTAGTAAGTAAAATGAATTTAATTAATTAAAAATGATTTTTATTTTTTATTTGAAATTATTCCTAATACTATTTTGTTATATTCAAAGACAGAAGCCTAGCATAATTGTCATCAGAGAGGCTTTATCTAGCAACTGATGGAAGCAGATGCAGAGACACTTAGCAAAACATTAACCCACACTCATGTATCCTGCAGAATAGGGAAAAGAAGGATTGTAGGAGCCAGAGGGGTCAAAAAAATCCAGAGAACAAACTAATCCGGATTCACACACTCACAGAGACTGAGCTGACAATCAGGGAGCCTGACCTAGATACTCTGCATGTATTTTATGGTTGGGTCTTCTTGTGGGACTCCTAACTGCAAGAATGGGGGCTCTCTATGATTCTTTTGCCTGCTTTTGGGTCTCGTTCCCTCCTACTGGCTTACTTTGCCCAGCCTTGATATGTGCCTAGTCTTACTGCAACTTGATATTTCATGTTCCGGTGATACCCCTGGGAGGCCTGCCATTTTCTGAAGGGAAACAGAAAAGAAGCGAATAGGGCAGAGAGTGGAGGCATGCGGGTGGGTGGGCTGGGAGGAAAGGGAGAGGGAAAGCTATGGTTAGGATGCAACATGTGAGAGAAGAAAAAAAAAAGAGTCGGATATCACTAGGGTGGCCAGAAGTTCATGCTCTGCAAAGATGTGTGTTTGTAGGTTTCTATCAGGGAAAAGAAAGTGGCTCTTACACAGTCTGACGATAACCCTAAAGACCATGGCTTAAAATTGTTGCACTGCTGTATTAACCAGTTCTCTTTTTAAACACAAAGTCACCCTCTGTGTACATGTAGCTTCTTCTCTACTTCTCTTTTGAACTAACAATGCTTCAGGTTGGCTCACTCATTAATAAGCAGAATAAAGTTTTTATATATATTGCATGTATGTATATGTATGTATATATATATATATGGTATGTTTTATAGCTCCTTAAAAACTAGGCTTTGTGCCACTTCTCTCTGACTCTGTCTCTGTCTGTCTCTCTCTCTCATAGACAGACACACATACACAGACACACACTTGAAAGTAATCAACTAGGAGAACAATTATTAATGCATTCATAAAAATGAAAACGTCATATAAATCTAAATTCATTTTATTTTCCAACACTACTTCAAGGGCACATAAAGTCTCATTATTTAAAATACTGACTTTTCTAACAATATGCTCTGGAATTGCCTTGGGTTCAATGCACCAGATAGAGGCTCCTCAAAGCAGGCCACCTTAGGAAGTGCAATCAACAGAACTAGCCAGGAAGTCCCCTTTACTCAGTGAGGCTTTCAGAAGAATTTTGATTACTAGGACTCGAGTGAGAAAATACAATATCATTCAGTTTCTTCAATAATTTGATTCCTAACTAGAATTGAAGTCATTCTTGAGATGCAAATGGATAATGGCCCTTTTCCACTTAGTTAACCACGAAGTTCAGTGCACATGTCATTTCGTCATTCCCAAAGTCCAGTGTACGTGCCTTTACGTCATTCCTAAGTCCAATGTACGTGCCTTTACGTCATTCCTAAGTCCAATGTACGTGCCTTTACGTCATTCCCAAGTCCAATGTACGTGCCTTTATGTCATTCCCAAGTCCAATGCACGTGCCTTTGCATCATTCCTAAAGTCCAGTGTGCATGCCTTTTCATCCTTCACAAAGTTGAATGCACACGCCTTTATGTCATTCTGGGTGCTGTTGTTCTTACTTTTCAAAGGTTCATTTTGTAAAGAACATTTTGAAGTAGACTGTCCGTTGTGAAGCCCATACTACCAATTAGTATGCTTTATTCTTTCCCTGACATCTTTTTCATTAACATTTGTGCTGAAGATCTGTGTGAAAATGTCTTTAATGAACAACAACTCTGCTTCAAAACTATGTTTTTAAATGTTTGGAAAAGATGATACACAATGAATGAATGTTTGAAAAGTGAAAACAATGTGAAAAGAAGACTAATAAAACACCTTCCCCTTGTCTCTGTGTTTTGCTATCTACTTCTTCTCTTCCCAAATAACCACCAATTAGCACTTAAACATCCTTCTAAATACTATTTGTGAAAACCACAGCAAAACAATATGGTGCCATTTTCTCTCCTGAATCCATAAAGTAGTCATGAATAAAGTCTCAAAGTATAGACACTTCTCATCAGCTTGCCATTTTCTTCAAACAGATATATTGACAATGTTTCATATTGATGCATGAAATGCTGTTTGTATGTATGTATGTTCATGTGTTTGTGTGTGTAACACATACTAGTCAATATTGCAGGTGCAATCCAAAATTCCATGTCATAAACCCAGCCTTTAAGAAAATCAACTTCATGCCATGTATGGTGGCCCATGTCTTTAATCCTAGCACTCAGAAGTCAAGGGTAGGCAGATCTCTGTGAGTTCAAGGCCAGTCTCATCTACAGACTAAGTTACAGACAGCCCAGGCTACACAAAAGAAAAAAAAAGGAAAAAGAAACTTTCATACAGCATGGATATAATTGGACATAATGGTTCTTAAATGCCTTGAAAAGAGGTTTCAGTGAGTGATGAATTATACCCTGGGTGGCTTGGGTGACCAGAAACTAAAAACCAAAGACCACTGAAACATGGTCACACGTGAGCAGGAGCTAGAAGTCACAACAGCATTATATTCCAGGCATATGTGAGTGCAAATGAAAAATAGAACCCACAAGTTTTTTCCTCCAGTGTCCTGTTCCCACCCTGCCTTAGGGTATCAGGGTGGTAATTTCAGACACTGCATGGTGTTCTCAGCCTATTTCATTCTCAATTGAATCACCAGGCCCACATACCTAAACATCGTTAGACTCCTCTCTCGGATCCATCTTTTCTCTTCTATTTGTGACTGGGGCATCTTCAAGGATTCCCAGACAACAGGATGTCACTTTACATTTTGAAAACCAAAATTCCGAAGCAGCCTTTCTAATCTGAATATAGACACCTCCCTGGCATGTGGCTCCTACCTTGTCTAATGTTCCTGGCAGTTTAGCTCATTTATACCTGTATCAGGAGATCTATGATGTCAACCTGAAGAACTTCTCCCACTGTGGCTTGCTCTTCACTTATTTTCATTTCTTTACTGGCTTTTCATTCTCTCAGCTGGACTTTCATGTATGAAACGGTGTCCATATAGATGTCAATTTTCATTAGTCATCTAACTAACTTTAGAGCCCACACCATCTATACATCTGAAACTTGGCTTTCCCACATTCTTTAGTGATATAATTCTCTAGAAATGGCCTATAAAGCACAGTGACATTTTTTTATGATTTACATTTCATTTTGCTTCTTTTCCTTTTCCTGGCACAAGTCTTCTCAGCCAAGGTCACAATGACACACACTTAGTGGTCAGATTAGAATTCTGTCTGTTTTAATGAGGGACTGTGAATTTTCACAAAATGTGGTGACTCTGTGGGGCATAACATTTAAAATATTTCTTTTCCAAAATTTCTCCCCAATCTGGAACTTGACGAGAGTTATGGTGTTATTCTCTGCTTGGGGCCATCAGCCAAATGGACCTGAGCACAGATGTGCCTCATACCAGTCTGAAACTCTAAGTTTTGAGACAGAAAGTCTCGTGTTGCCAGATGCAGCTCAAAATTGAATTGTTTTGCGAAAACCTGGCAAATTGTCCTTAACTGCATCACTTTCTTTGATATTAGAATGGCATACTCTTTTAATTATATCCTTCAATACACAAGCCTTAAACTCATTTTCTGTTGCTGTGATAACCTGACAAGCACATATTAAGAGAGAAGGAGTTCATTTGGCTCATAATTCCAGGTTCCAGTCCACTACTGACAGGAAGTCAAATGTGAAGTCAAGTGTAGTGGTCACAAGCCATTCATAGTCAAAACCAGAGTGTGATGAATTAACTGATTTGTACTAGTTCTCACCTCACATTCTTCACTCTTACTTGGGTTAGAACACCTTTCCCAGGTGATGCCTCTACTCAAATTGGACAGATATTTTTACTCCCATGAACTTGACTGTGATCATCCTCCATAGACATGCTACATAAACTAGGCAATCTCTCACTGAGACTCACTTTCCAGATAATTATAGACTGTCTTAACTTGAAATTTGCTAAGTAGCAGAGTTCCTAGCTTCTTCTCTGCTTTATTATTCTTTTTGTCATTGCAGTAGTTCCTTGATACCCATCTGGGATCTGTTTCAGCACTTGAAGATGTTGAAGGAGATCGTAAAATGGCTTAGATTCTGCATGCAATCAAAACAATCCTCTTGTATGCCTGGAATCATCTCTAGTTTTTTTTTTTTCTAATGCCTAACATAACAAACACAACATAAATCTTGTTATATTGTATTTGCTAGTGAAAATAACAAAAAACGACAAAGAAAAATATTAGTGTGTGTTAAGTGTTGATGTATTTTTTCCTCTGATTACTTTTTAGTTGGTTGGGTCCTTTCATTAAGGAACCCACAAATTTGGGCTAATCAACTATGCTATGTACTTCATCTAATTTTTAATTTCTCTCTCCTGACTTGAATATACTTCTGTGAAGGAAGGATTTCCTTCAATAATATTTTCCTGTATGTTCAGTGCCCTTAAAATGTGTTCTTGGCATTAGAATTGTACACTAGATGTTGGCCGAGTGAATGAATTACTCTACGATATGATGTTTGCTGCCAGCTTGATTAAATATTCTTGTCCTTCACTGATGCATCCACTGGTCTTGTTTACTTCCTCTATTATGTTGACTTCTCTTTCCACATCTTTTGCATTCTTTTCCATTTTCAATACTTTTTAGATGTCTCTTTCCACTTAGAAACTACTTTTTAACCACATAAAGGCTAACAACATCATATTTCAATTTTATGTTTATGAGGTTTAGTGTTTGAGAACAGTAACCCTTTTGTAAGAAAATAACCCAAGATGACAAAGCCACAGTGAAACTGTGTGGTAGCTCTGCCTGCATTGTTATTCCTCCTACATCCACATACCTGTGACAAGAGGAAAACATTGCTTTATTTCTAAATTTAAAGAGTAAAAAGTGCATTATTTACAGTATTGTTATGGATCTAAATACCAACTCTCTTTACTAGCTACATGGTTAAAACATTCTGATCTCTGAAGCCTTTCTGCAGACAATGATAATAAAACCTCCTTCTTAGGTAATTAGGACTAGACAACACATGTGAGAAACATTACCAACATTTGACCATTATTATTAATCATTATTACAATCTTCTTTCTTCTGATTTACAATTATTACATACAATAACCTCCATTCCAATCTAGAGTACAAATCCAGTTGTTTGTGGCTGGGATTCAATGTTCTACATATTTGTTCCATCAGTAAGTATTACATGCCAGGAGAATACAGATCACATCTGTGTAAACATGAAGTCGCATCCGTCATGCACCTTCAGCACCAAGGCTCATCTTTTCAGCAAACAGTTCAGCAACTATGTAGTTGATGCCATGTGTGTCCCATGTGCTGTTAGAGGGACAAGAAATCTATCTGTAGCATAGTTTTTACAAGATAGGAGGGTTCCATAAGACAGGGGTGCAGAATGAATGAAATAACAACTAATTGTTTAAGCAGAAAAGAAGTTTTAAGTACAAAGACTTAAAAATTTATGTCTGAAGAGTCATGCTTTGATGTGAATTTTCCTTTCATTATTTTGCTGTAGCCATGAATGGTGGCCTAGTAATAAAAGACAAAAGAGATGCTTTTATGAAAACTATATGATGTGGTATTCATGTCACCCTCACATACATAAACATTTTTACCCCCCCACATGTGTGCATGGATATACATCCACATCCACATGCATACACATATACACAAATCTGGTGTGAAGAATTTTTATGGACAAAAAGAAAATAAAATTGTGATTAATAGAATGTTTTTTTTTCTGTTCTGATTTTGATCTCTTTAATTTCTCCTGCTGGAATGTGATCCAACCTCTCTACAAACTCCTACAGATAACACTTGCTTCATTTATGGGGGGGGGGTATTTCTTAACTCTGAATTGGAAGGCTGTCCCTACATGAGGTATTCTGAAGTGTGTTGATGAAAGTCTGCTTTTATACGTATTTCAAGAGGCTTGTTATGTTTGTGCAAAACAGAGGTAGCACATAACTTAATTTTAGATTATAAAGGTCATCTGACATTTTAATGTGGGTTTGTCATATTGTGAAATTATCTCCAACTCACATCATCTTTTAGAAGATGTTCTAGAATGATGTTTTCTTTAAGAAACAGAAGACATCCCACCTATTGTTTTGGAGTTGATGACTGTACACAACAAAAGACAATGAAATAAACCTGCAGCTCTCCATCATGTCTGGTGAACTATGAGATGCATTTCACTGATTTCTTTGGAAGTCAACCTGCATCTTCATGATAATAAAGACAGTTGTGGATAGCATTGTATTTTCTCTCCCTGGATGTATCACACATAAACCGATTAAAAATATTTTTGAAATATTTTGTTTTCAGATGGAAATGAGAGAGTCACTTAAGATGGGTCTGTCTTAAGCTTCAACAATGGCACATATATCCCAGAGAACTGGTCAAAAGGAAGTTCATATTGTATGAAGAATTGTCCATACTGGACATGGAATCATATTTGATTAAACTCATAAAGACAACTTTGAGAGACTACATACAAATATTCATATGTCAAAAAGTTTATTAAAGTTTCAAACAACACATAGAGAGTTTGCTAATTTATAAGGTTACTCCTAAGTTTCTGGGAAGGTGACTAATGGGGAGAGCTGAGGACCTGAGTTTGATCCTCAGCATCCATTTACAAAATCCTGATGTGACAGTGCTGCTTGTAATCCCACCACTTGGAAGGTAAAGACAAACAGAAGCCTAGTCCTTGATTACCAGCTAACTTAGGTAAACTGGTAAGCTCCAGGTCCCAGTGTGAGGCCATGTCTCAACAATCAAGGTGTATGACCCCTGAGGGGCAATAACTGAAGTTGTCCGTGGGTCTCCACGGGTACACGCTCATGTGCATGTGTACATGTGCGTGCACACACACACACACACACACACACAGAGTCCTGTGAAATGAAATGACACATGTAGATATTAACAGTATTTTTTTTTACTTTTTCTCTTTTATCAAGTCTAAAATATCTCCAGTTATTTGACCTCAAAATCAAAATTGTCATAAGCATTTTACTTGGTCAAATCCACTCTATCTGTCTCTGTGAGGTGACAGCCTCTAGTTCAGAAGTCAGCATTATAAACCCAGCTTGCAAAGTGACCATTTTTTAAAAGTCCACCCCAAAAGTCCAGTCCAGAGAAATTTGCAGGTTTCCTTGAAAACAAGTTTCTCTTTTGGAAAGTTACTTGTATGAGTTCTGAAGGTAAAAGCTCTTCTAGCCTGGAATAGGGAAAATGATTCTTCCACATTTTTGGCAGAGGCTTAGTAGAGGGGACAAATGTTTTGTGCTGTGGCTCTCCTTCTAGAGTCAGCCTATGTGCACATTTGGTGAATACTAATCACAGTTCGTTGTGGTTCAGCACCGGTAGATAATGATGAGCCAGCTTCAGTGGTTCCAGATGGAAACACTTCTAGAGTCACCGGATTTCCCTTGATCGCTGATGTTTTGAAATAAACATAGGCAGTGTTTGTTTATAAATGCTGGGGACTTTGGAATGTGCTAGCATCAGGCTTTGCATCTAATTGCATGATGCTATATTTTCTTCCAGATAATTCAAAACTGTCAACTTAAAAGTTGTCTAGCTGAAAAGACAGCAGAGTAGAATAAACTGGGACCAGAACTTCAAGTATGGCGCGCCCCCGCCCCAGGGTGTGCTGAAATTATAGCATTTAAAAAACCTTCTCCCACTCCAAGACCGGCATTTCCCTGAACTTATTCTGATCATCCAGATTTACTACCCAAATGCTGCGACTGTGGGCATGTTTTACCACACCTGGGTTGCTGACAACTGAATCCAGGGCTTTTCAAACACCAGCTTGGCAAATACTTTACCAACTGAGCTACATTCCCAGTTCATTTTGTTCTCAAAATTATCTGTCCTTTCTCATTTACTTCAAATGGACCCTCATTGAAATGCCAAAAGTGCTGGCAGAAAGATTTCCTGAGCCTACTTAACTAAGACAAGAACAGACATTGAAAGAATGGAATTGAGGCAATGAGGTGGGGGAGACTATTTTTCTCCCATATCCAAAATTTCTGTGAGTGCTTTTTCTATAAAGAAGTGGATAATGATGAGGGACATAGGATATCTCCAAATGTGCTTTAAAAAATTTTTAGGATTTGGTGCGGGAGAGATGGCTCGGAAGTTAAGAGTATTTGCTGCTCTTCCAGAGGACGTGAATTTTGTTTCTGGCATGTACTTTGAGTGACTTACAACTGCCAGTAACTAGAGATACAGGAGGTCTAATGCAGTGCTCTAGCCTCTAAAGGCTCCTGAAAGCACATAGTGTCCTGCATGCACACTCTTGAACGCACGCACACACACACACATCTTTCAAAAACTGAAATCTTTTCAAAAGAAATCTCATACATGTACAAGAAATAAAGATTTAAATATCACCTATATTCTCTCCTTTTCTCGGCATAATTTGCCTCAGAACTTCTTATGAGGGAAGTTGATATTCAATAGAAAAGCAGCTTTAAACTAATCATCCTAACCATGCCTTCTAGGGATCTGTGCAGAAGTCAGGGTAAAGGAAAAGAGGATGATCTCACTGACAGCTGACATGTCAGAAGTTACCTACTTCACACTAGCAGTACATGAGCACAATACGTTACAGCAAATGGAAATGTGAGATAGTCACATTCCTAGAAGACATGTTAATAGGAAGAATAGACAAACAAATTTGAAATTCTAAAGATTATTTGGAGTGAAGGCAAGATCTGGTCTATTTGTTTGCAGTACAGTCCCTTCCATTATGCTTTGGAAAGAGCAGGCACTTAAGTATTGTATGTGCAGCCAAGACCACAGCACTTATCTGGGCAGGGTAAGAGTGCTGCTGCCAGAAATCCAGCTATCTAATCTTGGAACAAGAAATTTTCTCTATAGAATTATAGTAAATTGCATTTTTCAGCAAGAAAAGTGTTTGGTAAATTGCATGAGTCCACGTTATATAACTGATTTATTATTACAATTTTATGGTACCCATATCTTTCTGAAAGCTCTCTGCATTGCATTTCCTTTTCTTGTCTTATGTTGCAATACTAGCAGTAAAATACAAATTAATGATGAGATGACTCAATAATTCGGCTGTCTCTCAATTTGTTATGTGAGATTTTTGTAAAAATAACTTTTTTCTTGGGATCAAATAGAAGGCAAAGATTTTCATGGTGGGGGCTGGAGAGATGGCTCAGAGGTTAAGAGCACTGAGGTTAAGAGCACTGACTGCTCTTCCGGAGGTCCTGAGTTCAATTCCAGCAACCACATGGTGGCTCACAATCATCTGTAATGAGATCTGGTGCCCTCTTCTGGCCTGCAGGCATACATGGAGGCTGAACACTGATTACATAATAAATAAATAAAACTTTAAAAAAGATTTTGATGGTGAAATTGGATAAAACATATATAAAATTTTAAACTTTTACTGCTATGAAATGACTATATTTGGGCCAACACTATTTACACTTACTTATGACATTATCTGTTAGAATTACAAAAGGGGAAGCTAGCTGGGGTGAATTAAATCAGAATAACAGTGTAAGAGAAAAGTTGCTTTCCTGTAATGACCCTCAAAGCTAGCATGCAAACTGCTCTTTCCAAATACTCTTGGCGATGTATCTTTTTCTTTATGACAAGGTAACTGAGGCAATCCAGACCTCTTGACAAAAACAACCACCAAACCGAACACAATGCATGAAGTGACTTTTTCCAAGAAAAAAAAATGTGTATAGGATAGAGCACCAGAGAACTTAACTCCACAAAGGTCCATCTCTCTCTCTCTCTCTCTCTCTCTCTCTCTCTCTCTCTCTCTCTCTCAGCAAACTTTTATGTCCCCATGATGGAAGACAGAGCCAAGAAGTGTTGTGGGCTCAGTGACCGCTATCAACACTGCCTGGCCTAACAGGTATAGAAGCTAGAATCCAGACAATGAAAAATGGTTGGGAAGCAGGGGAAGAAATAGCCAAAATTCACTAATCTGTCAAGAGCTATATAAGCCTAAAACCAGGAAAGAGATCAAATTCTAATGGGGTCAATGAAAATAACCCAGCTATATGCCAGATTTCTGAAAATCAACTGTGGAGAAAGAGCATCATGTTCATATGAGGACTAATAACAAAGATGAGATAGTGGCTTTCTTTTCATAACCAACGGGTCTGATTCAACTGAGATGAGAGGTAGGAAAACCTGTGATTGCAGATCTCAGCATTAAAATTGAATGTCATGGCAAGCCAAATAACGCCAGCTCCCCCTCTCCCTCCGCACCGAAGTGGTCAATCATACCCTCAGTCTAGAACCTCACACAACAAAGGGAATTTTGCAGGCGTGACTTTAAGATGTGGGGAATTATAATGAATGCTGTTTAGATGCAAGTAGAAAAAAATAAAACCACACTGATCCTTAAATCCAGAGACTTTCTCCCAGCTGTGGTCAGGGGATAGCATAGAAGAAAGGCCAGAGAGATACAGTGCTCCTGGGGCTGAAGATGGTCAAGGGCCAAGGAATGCAGGTGGCTTCTAGAGGCTTGAAAAGCCAAGAAAATGAATTTTCATCTTGGGATTTCAGAAAGAACGGAGCTCTGAAGACACCAACAGATGAGTGAGACCCATGTTGGTTTTAAATCACAAAATGTGTGGCAATTTAGTATGGTAGGAAGAAGAAGCAAATAGGATATCTTCCAAAATGAGCATGAAATTCAGACATTTCTGCACAGATGAAGACTTAGAAAACTCAGAAGTCATATTTAGCAGATCTTTAGCATAAGGCATTTCTACAAAGCAAAATGTGCAAGAATTTGTTTTGAATAGAATTAAAACTTGAAAATACTAAGGAAAGTGTTTCACACTGAAGGGAAATGAAATCAGACATACAGAATGGAATGAAGGTTGAGGTAGGGATACTGTTCAGAGGTGGAGTGCTTGCTGAACACATGGGTTCCATCTACATACAAATGTGAATGAATAAAAGGAGAAAAGTGTAGGATATGTGATCCTTATTGCTGTGGTGCTCATTATGGTGAGGCAGGAGCTACAATACTTCCATCTCTCTGTATCCTGGACAATCAATTTCATTTAGATGCAATGCAATAAACTGAAAATAAAAGCATGACCAGACACAATCTAGATGCAAGCATGAGAAAGGTAACATGACTATATTGTCATGTGGCTAAGTGGACTTCAGACTGGGATCATTACAAGAGGGCAAAGGGAATTTTCAGAAGATCAAAGACACTATATAGAAGGATGGCACAATAATTCTAAATACACACATGCCCAAGAAAAAAGTTGGTGACACATGGAGTAAACATCTCATGGAAGTGCAGGAAAGAACTCTGTGATTTCAGTTAAATAGTTTAGAAGCTTTCCCTCTGAAATGGATGGAGAAGCAGACAAAAAATATACAGCAACAACACAAACACAGAGCTGAACCTCACCTTCAACTTCTATCACTAAATACAATTATAGATACCAGAACGGATAATTGCGAATAAAACATTCCTTGAGGATGTTACAGAAAGTCCATTTGATTACATTTTATTAAACAGCATCAACATCACCATATAACCAAGAAACACAATATAATTCACCCTGCAATTCACAAATTCTTATTTGGATAAACTGTATTTCACCAACCATACATGGTTAATGGTTTTAGAACTTTCCACATGGCTCAAAAATTTGCTGCCTGATGTATGCAGGTGTGAGGTAGACTGTAGCTGCGTGAGCTGGCCCAGGGAGGCAACTTGTCTATTACTCAGTTATCTGATGCTAGAAATCTTAGAAAGCAACTCCTCTAAGATTAACAAGTGCCCTGGTACTGAGAAATCATTGTGCCCTTCCCATTTGATCACCTTATCCTCTTTGTGTGTGATGGGAACAGAAGTTAAAATATCAAGTAAATACACAGGATTAGAGTCTTCTCGAAAGTTCCAGTCAGAAAGGTTGATATCATTGAAAGAAGCCAAGAGGAAAACTTTTGCTCACTTCTGGCTGTAAATAAATAAAACAAAGATGACAAGGGTCTTAGAAGATAGCAGTAATTACAAAGACACACACAGCTAAGTTCCAAGCAATTGGGCTTTGATGCTGGGAATCAGAGATATAGTTTGTTTTCATTAGGTTTCACTCTGTTCTTTGGATTGAATGCAAAGAAGGCTGAGTATTATGTAGAATAGTAAGGGCAAGAGCACCAAGGCAAACAAGGCAGAGCTCTGCTCAGGCTTTTTCCTCTTTCTAGAATCTTCCTAGGATCCTGTCCACATCTCCTTGTCCAGTTACTGTCCAGGAAAAGAGAACCTTCTACACACTTTCTGAAGGGGCTGTCTCTGGAATTGGGGTCCATGCCCACGAGAACCACAGCTGGATAAATGCATGATATTTTGTTTAAAGGGAAGCATGGTGGGTTGGGAGAGAGGTCAGTCAGTAAAGTGTTTTCTCTGCAGAAACTTCTGGAAGCTTATCCAGACATAGGGTTTTTCACAGACATTTCAGTACTAGCTGATGAGCACTTCCTTGGAGTCACACTTCATAGTTTCTCTTTTCTCAGCTCAGTACCTGTGCACAAGCTACTGTTAGGAATCCCTGTCTGCCAGGTCTGTTGTCTTACCCAGTGACAGGAACACTTAAAGGCAGAGAGGCTTCCACACCAGCAGCAGCACCTGAGAAAGAATTGCACTTCCCCCACCGGCAGCTTATATGAATCTGTCACTTTGAACATCAAGCTCAGAGCAGAAAGAAACCCAAGGAGAAGACATTCCTTTCTGCTGTTTCAGAGGATATATCTTGCTCCATTGCTTTTCTCGATCAGATGATATTTTTAAAGTTCAATTCATCTTCTTTATAATGAGTGCAAACTTGACCTTGGTTTAAGGTCAAAATTTGTTCAGGTTATGCAAAAAATCAATAAGAAACATATTAGAGAAGAAAAGGGACAGAGGGAGACAGAAACTCTGGAAAGTTTGGCAGGAATTAAAGTCAAGTGTGGGAGTATTTAAAGTGCTCTGTGCTATGCCCACAGGTCTGTGATCTCTTTCCTCCTTTACCCCCACCCCCCAATCCTTCTGCAAGGGTAAGAACTGCAGCGATTTGCAGCCCTGCTAGATTGGGGCATTTTTAGAAGATAAACGTCACTTTTGACCTTCAGACTTGATATTTCTCTCTGTCTTGCCCCCAAACCTCTTTAAGCAATGGGAATCACTCGTCTACATCCCCGTGTAACACAGGTTCTTAAAGTCTCGTGCTGAAAGCTAAACTGACAGCTAAGGGGCTTTTCATGACAGCATGGGAAATAATCCCAGTAGAAAATGAAATATGTGTAAGAACTCAGTAGAAATGTTGGTCATGGACTGATTCAGTAGGGTGTGGTGGCACACAGCTGCAATTGCCACACTTGAAAGGGAGAGGCAAGAGGGTCAAGGGTTCAAAGTCATCTTCAGTTCCATAGGGATTTCTTTTTATTTTGTTTTAATATAGGTATTTTGTACTGTCTTAAAACAAGTGGCATTACATGAATATATGTGGCTTTTTACCTCTCTGTTCCTCCAGTTTGTAAAACACATATTAATGATATCATTTTGGTTTCGGCTAATGTAATTTTTTTAAGAGCTAAAAGAAAATTTTAATACATTAGGAATAATTCCAACAAGTTTTGATGCCCAATGGGATCTGCTGTGTGGATATGTTTTCCATTCTTTGGATCCTCTTAAATAGTGGCTTTGTCTTTTTTTTCCATTCAAAAATTTACACTTCCTCCCCTGCTCCCCCACTTCCCCTCCTCCCTCCCCCTCCCTCCTTAAGAGAGAGCAGGGTATCCTGCCCTGTGGGAAGTCCAAGGCCCTCCCCCCTCCATCCAGGCCTTGGAAGGTGTCCATCCAAATAGACTAGGGTCCAAAAAGCCAGTACATGCAGTAGAAACAGGTCCCAGTGCTATTATCGATGGCTTCTCAGTCATTCCCCATTGTCAGCCACATCAGAGGGTTCGGTTTGATCACATGCTCATTCAGTCCCGGTCCAGCTGGATTTGGTGAGCTCCCATTAGATCAGTCCCACCATCTCAGTGGGTGGACGCACCCC
>LOEQ01010350.1:28594-45086 GCA_001685075.1 Bramus lutescens | reverse complement strand
AATAAATAAATAAATAAATAAATAAATAAATAAATAAATCTTTAAAAAGAAAAAGAGAAAGAAGTGTGTTGTAGTGAACAAAGGTGAAAGGAGTTGGAGATTTGAACAGCATTTTGACACCAGACATGGAGATACAGAGTTCGGTGTTTGTCTAGGTAGTGTTTGGTCTTGCTTTGGTCCAGTATATTCTTAATATATTCCTTTCCCTATAACTTGGAATAGTAATGTATATCCTATGCTATTGTATGTTGGAAATATGTGATCTGCTTATTCATTTTCATTTTACAAGGGATTATAGTTAAGAGATTGCATAATTCTCAGAAGAGACTTTGAGCTTTGAACTTTAGACAGGGTTGAGATTGTTATAGACTATGGGAACATTTGATGTTGGACTGAATATATTTCTGTGTTATGTTATGCTTACAAGTCTATGGGGGCCAGGGAATGGAATGTGGTGGTATGAATAGTAATGACCCCCACAGTCTCATATGTTTGAATGCTTGGCCCATAAGAAGTGGCACTATTAGGAGGGACTGCCATGTTGGAGGAAGTGTGTCACTATGGAGGCAAGCTTTGTGGTCTCCTATGTTCAAGCTGTGCATAGTGTAGCACATTGACTCCTGATGCCTATTGATCAATATGTAGCCCTCTCAGCTCCTTCTCTGGCATCATGCCTGCCTGCACACTGCCATGCTTCCCATGATGATGATAATGGACTAAACCTCTGACTGGTAAGCCGACCTCAATTAAATGTTTTTCTTTATAAGAGTATCTATGGTCATGGTACCTCTTCACAGCAAGAGAAACCATAACTAAGACAACAGATTACCAAATCAATGTATTTAATAACAAACATCATCTTTATCACCACTATTCTTCCTACCTTCTTCAAGCACCAAAAAATGTCCCACAAATAAATGGTCTGGTATTCTAACATGCACATATCTTGATGGGCTACACTACTATCCATCCAAAGCTATGAGCAAGCAGTCAGTATTCCCATATCCAACTCATTACCACCCTGTACTGTTTCTGTGTCTCCTTTCTCCCTTAACAAGCAACAACTGTATAAAAGAAGTTATCAATTTCTAGATGCCTCTTAGTATTCATATTTGCATGATTTCTCCCTTCTGATTTAATTATCAAACAGCAATCTCTATAAATCAAATAACACATTCTGCTTAATTCCCTCTGAAGTGCTCAAAGAAGATCTAACATACTAGAACTCTTTATCCTGTGAGGACATTCTGCCAATTTATCTGATGTCATCATGACCTGAACTTGAATAACCTTCATTCGTTTACACCACACTGGATTCTTATTCTGAGCAAGCCTGAAGACTAGTAAAAATTTTAGTAACAAGAAACAGATGGTGAGGAAAGAAGAAGCTATTGCCTTACTTTACTATATCTGTTATAATTTGCATGTAATTGTGTATCGATCTGATTAAATTTTAGTTCCTACTAAACTCTCAGCTCTATTAAACAAGGACCTTATTAATTTCCCAGATTTTTGTGAAATGCCTGGTACTTAGAAATACTCAAAGGATGATCATCAAGAAAACATATAAATATTGTTCTTGAAATCTATTATTTCTTTTGATTGTTTACCCTTATTATTTAATGTCACATTAAAAGAGATTTTATATTGTGTCTGTTATCATTGGACAACTTGTTGCCTTATGAATGGAATAATACACATAGAGGCCTAAGAAGAGCACAAATAAAACTTAATGTCAATGATTCAAACATTCTAATCCAAAGGATCCAGTATAACAGAGTGTTGTCGATGGAAACATATGATGCTTATCAGATAAAATGGGCCAATCAAACTTATTAGATCATAATAGGAATATTAACTGTTTATTTTGATTTTCCATACATATTTGTATCTTAAGAATATGTGAGACATAAATATTAAGTAGAAGTTTAAATAAATATGTCATTGGAATAACCTCAGTTAAATAACTTGCTGAGTTGTAACCTGATATACTATTGTTATCTCATGAACATCCTATCTGCCAATATCTTATAAATATTTATATGATTCAAAAAAGAAATAACAAAGCCCAAAGATATTCCATGTATGGAAAACCATAAAATGAAAAAAGAAATTCAAACATATTGTGCTCTATAGAAACAACTTTGGAAAACCATGACTTTGTGGTGGCTCACATCTGTAGTCCCAATACTTGATAAGGTTAGGAGGACTGCTGAGAATTTAAGGCTAGAACAGGCGACAGTGTGAGTTCCAGAACAATCTGGGCTATAATGTGACAGTCTGGGCTAGAGTGTGAGATCCTATGCATCAAACAAACAAAACAAAATGACTCCTTTCCTATGTGATGGAATTAAAAATAATCACTTAATTAAAATATTTAAAAGTTTTAAATGTAGTGATATATAAATTGCATAGTGTGTTGCAATCCTTTGTTTTATGTTAACTTGTTTTTAGACCAGCAGGATACAGCAGTATTGAACTTCATCAAAGTCACTTAAGTTAAAAGCAGCAATGTGTGTTTTCGGCTGCATTGTTTATCTCTGAGAAATGGGGTTGCCTACAACTCTCAGAGAACAGGGCTCCAACTAATTATAAGCAGAGTATAGCTAATTAGTCTTCCATATCTTTCTCTTTTCAGATAACAGCCAGCCGCAGTGGTGGAAACCTTTAAACTTTCTGCATTTGTTTAAGCTTTTTTCCAACGTGTATTTTCCAATTCACATTAGCTTTTAAATATTATGCTCTGAAAAAAGTTAAAAATGTGCTACCCCCTCACCTGACAGAGAAAGACCTTTACTCTGTCAGACCTTTACTCTGTCAGGGTAAAAAGTCAATTTCTGCTTTGCATAAAAATGTTTAAAAATAGATGGAGCAGAAAAACAAGAAATATCTTCTCTGGGCTCAGCAAATACTGTCCCATGTACCTTGTTAAGAGAGTGAAGTGGAAATTATTATAAGCCTGTTAAATCTCATAGGTGTCTCTTCTAAGTGTCTGGGCCAGAGTTCCCTCTCTAGTGAGCACTGGGTTACATTCCACTTTGAGTCTTGTTTCTTTTAATACAGAGAGTGTTGGATTTTATACCATGGAATCTGAAAAAAATAAAGGCATTGCCAGCCTGGTGCAGACTCTTCTTTATGTTGGCAAGTGATGAGCTCTGATTTCATGGGTCCTCATTTTCTCATTAATTATTTCATCCATTGTACAGATATTGAATTAATATGTTTTAGATTCCAGGCCATGTGCCAGGTTCCAGGACAGCAGTGAACAGCATAATCTTCAGTCATGTAGGGGAGGAATAAATAAAAAAATATAAAATTTGTACTTAGAGTCAAGGCCTTTGTAAAAATACTGAGCGCAAAAAGTGATTACTATGAGGTGACCGCGACAGTGGTCAGAATAAATTGAGTGACCTACAGGGAAAGGGGTGCACAGCAAAGACCCTGAAGACATTCTCAGTACTAGGAGGAAGGGCTAGCTAGTGAGCTATCAAGGGTAGAGAAGAGTTAGAAGATCACCTAAGGTGAGCGAAATAGAACCTGGGGAGCCAAGGAAATGACTGAATTTCATCCTGATTTGTTGGAGCCCACAAATGTGAATTTGTTCCACCTTGACCAACGGTCAGAGAGTTCAGGTATATTCTTGCTCCTTCAAGTTGGCTGACAGGTTTGACCCAGGGTTTGGCTACTAACAGGATGTTTTGCCTTAGGGTATGGTTACTTGATGCTTTGGGTATTTGAGAGGATGATCACTTTGCTCCTTGCATTTTGGTCCAAAGATCTTTTATCTTCCCCCTCCTCTTTGGATTGGGGTATATAAATTTTATGGAAAATAAATATGGGTGGACTCAATATTCACTGGGTTACCCTTCCAAAATCTATCCTGTGTCTCTGTATTTTTTTGTATCTTTTGTTTTTCAGCCTAACATTTCTTTTTTTTTTTTAGGGACCAAGAAAGAGCATTTTATTTAAGATATTCACAGAACTCAACCTAACATTTCTTATCCCCACACTCCTATCCTGGAATATACGAACCCTTTGAGGCTGGACACTAACACTGATTCTCACATAAAACCATTAGTAATTTCATTATGAATTTTACTTTTCAGGAAGGAATGGAACTGTACAGAATGAAATTGAAAGCTTCAGTCTGGTTCTTAGGTAGAAGCCAAAGAACAATAGAGGAAGGCAAGGTTCTGAAAAGAGAAACGACTAGAACATGTTAGTGGGAACTGAGGTATCAGAAGTAACAGACCAGCCTGTTGTCATCAAAAGGTGGTAGAAAACAGTGAGCATGGGCGGGATTCTGGCTGCAGTTCAAAAACAAAGCAGTAAGGTTAATTGATGAAAAGTGTCCATTATCAGACAGTTTAATAATGACTGACATTTAGACATGAACAACCAAACAATCCGTCGTTAACCAAAGTTAGGGAAGCTAGATATAGTCATTAATACAGACTGATGGAGAGGTAGCAGAGAATGATTTGAGAGTAGAAGGAAGGAAAGCTATTAAGCCTAAACTATAACAAAACTGTAAAGTGTAATCATGGGTACATTCTTTTGGAAGTGCAATTCCAATGTATCCAAAAGCCTACTAATTTTCACACAAGGCCTGCTTTTTACTCACTAATATTGTTTACTTCATAAAATATAAAGAGTCTCAAGAAATAGTAGAATAACAGTATCATGGTATTTGAAGCAATGCCAGTTACTTCTAAATTAATAGATGAGATTTAAAAGAAAAGCAAAGTTGCAAAGTTGAGTCATAAAGAGTAGGGATTGTACAGTCGTTGCTAGGCAATGTCATGAGGGTAAAGAGAATGTCAGTATCATCTTCACAACATGGGGGCTTAGGATTAATTTCTTATGTGGAAACAGGAGGTGCTGTCTGTTTTCCAGAGCTACATACATCCTGCATCCTTGAAGGGCTGTGCTCTTTGTTAAACCAGAACATACATGGACCTAGGGAAAGGATTAGAACATTTGTCTATATCCTTGTTTTGAAGTGGGATTGTGGTATTAATGTGTGTCATGGTGGATCCATAAAATTATAAATAATACTATGTATATGCTAAGTTATATATATATATATATAAAGCTATGATAAACTTCAATCTTTTCATTCATAAAAATACTTACTGTTTTTATTATTTGGCCTATCAGATTTCCTATCATCATTATTCTTTCACTCTGGAAATATTAGTATGCCTAAGAGTCACTTGCTTGAAGATAAGCATCTGGATATTATAAATAGTAATATGTTGATCAAGACAGCTAGCAACATTTGTATCGTACATATAATACAGATATGCTGAATAAAAGGATACTTCCTGCCCAGTTCAACCAAATAAAATAGCATGAGAGTTCATCATGCCACAGTAAATGATATGCATGCAATCTCAATCTAAGGACTTTCTAATTTTTTGGATTTTTCCATTATATATGCAACAATTGACCATAAGTAACGCAAAAGAATGTAAAGTGAAACTGAATAAGGAATGACTGCTCAATCTCAACCAGAATGGTGTTCTGCTCAACCTAAACCTTATAGGATTTAGACTCCCATATTTAACATATAATCAATCTTCCTTATCCATCAACTTCACATTTAAAAAGTGACCTACTTAATAAAATACCTGGCCTAAAGTTTAATATTTCAGATGTTTTGAATCTGAAGAGGAGTGAGGTATTAAGTCCTCTTACTGGCTATTCCCAGATAAAAGGGAAGAGCATGGTCCTCTTAGTAATATGTTTCACAATTGGTATGACTGCCCTTTCTTAAATGTCACATTGTTCATACCCTAGCATTTTTCTATTGGTAATTTCACTATTTAATACAGCCTCCTGGTATAGCTTGGAAGTGTTCTCCAATGTTCCTGTGTGTGAAATCATAGCTGTGAATGGGTTGTATTCCAAGGAGAAAATGCAAATGAAAGATACACTTTGTTCATGCATGAATTGCACTGCCATTGGACATGAGTTCAATGTTAATGAATCAAAGTGTCTCTAAACAATACAAAGTTGTGTAATGTTTGATTATGGCAATGACATGAGGCTTATAGGGAGCTCCTTGGATCAATGGCTCCATATTTGCAATTTCAGTCACTGTACACTCTAAAGTGGATGAATACTGACCACATGGTTGGCTACATGATGCCAATATACTAACAAGAAATGACTCCCCAGTTAGTTATATCCTTGAGGTGCCTGGCAGCTGCAATTATAGCTGCTAGGATTTTCTTTCAACCAAAAATAACAAGTCACATATTTTCACAGGCAGTCAGTAACTACTGAAGTACAAATTTGCAACAATAAAAGCAAAAATATTCAACACAAATGAAAACCAGAAGATCAACAAATCATAGAAGAGCACTCAAAATTTTTCTAAGTTTGAAAAGCATCACTATAAAAGAAAAGTAGCTGAATTCTTTATACTTTAGAATAATCATATCAGAGGAAAAAATTGAATAGTTCAAATGCAATACATGAACATATAAAAACAACAAGATAACATATTTAGACATGAGTGACATATTCACTAGTAATAAACATCTGATATTTGGTTCAATAACCAATCAGGTAGAAGTTAGATGGAAAATAATGAATGGAGTACAAGTTATGGCTAAGGAGGTGACTACAGACCATAGAAAGAAGAGTACAGGAAAAGAAAGAAAGAGATGGAAGAGACCATGAGGATCCTTTGAGTATGTTTAAAGGAGAGCCAAATAAGTAAAAAAAAAAAAANACAACAACAACAACAACAAAAAACTGAATCTCTGTACAAAAAAAATAAAAAGCACACACTGAAAGGTTTTCCTAGGTTTCAAGAGACATGTTTCCTAGGAAACACTCTATAAATCATACAGAAATGAGTGTTTTTTATTTGTGTTACTTGATCTCTAGGCACCCTTTAGCTGCTTCATGTGCATAACTTCATCTAATCTTGACTCTTGACAAGAATCTGTTATCTTGGCTTTAGAGACAAGGAGCCTAAAGCACAAAGGACGCCATTCTTCCCTAAACTACATGGTTGGTAAGCAGCAGAGTGGGGGTCAAGCCTAGGTAGACAGGCTTTAGTGCCTGGGACTTTGATACTAAACATCAAACAAAATCTTTTTTTGTAATTAAAAAGTTTCCACCTCTTCCCCTCCTCCCATTTCCCTCCCCTCCTCCCATTTTCCTCTCACTCCCCCATCCCTCTCCCCCTCCAGTCCTCAGAGCAGTCAGGGTTTCCTGCCCTGTGGGAAGTCCAAGGTCCTCCCCACTCCATCAAGGTCTAGGAAGGTGTGCATCCAAAGACTAGTCTCCCACAAGGACAGTCCATGCTGTAGAATCAAAACTCAGCGCCATTGTCCTTGGCTTCTCAGTCAGCCCTCATTGTCAGCCACATTCAGAGAGTCCGGTTNGTTTGATCACATGCTCCATCAGTCCCGGTCCAGCTGGCCTTGGTGAGCTCTCATTAGATCAGCCCCATCGTCTCAGTGGGTGCTCCCAGAGTACTAGTGAAGCCCTTGATCCACAGGAAAGGAAACTGGATTGTTTTTCTCCTTCAAGAATCTGAGTTTGTGTGAAGGAAGAACATGTACAGTTAAATAAGGAAATTATTCCTATTTTCAAATTGGATATCATCAGATAGATATAATATCAGTAAAAAGAGATTTCAAAGAAAAATTATCTTAAATTATGAGAATGATGAACTTTTGGCAACTGATGTATTCTATAAATGGATTGGCCACGAGTTGTGTACCAAATGGTGAACCCACAAGGTTCCAACAGATAGCTCCATCCATACCCATGAGTACATGGATGGTTCTAGGTAAAATTACAAGGCCATAAAACATGACAAAATGCCATAAATGTAGGAAAATGAGCTGTAGGGAAGATTGAGGGATAAGAGAGATAAGAGGCAGTTGAAATAGGGTAGTGGGCAAAAGGAAACAGAATAAACTATAGATTTATGTAAAACTTCAGAGACAAATATAATCAATAAGCAGCATAATCATTGATTTTGTTTCCAAATATAACTTGAAATGCATAAAGCAATTATCTTCCTTTCTACAAAATGATTTTAAAATAAAAGAACGGCATTTTAAAACTGAGGGGTCTTGGCTGACAGATGAGAAATAAATATCCGAGTTAGGGAGAGATGGAGAAATGTCATAACAGACATTAAAATTATAAAGGAAATGTTCAAATAAGGAGTTTGTAATATACCAAGAAGCATATATAAATATCAAAAGGAAAAANAAAATGAGCTGTAGGGAAGATTGAGGGATAAGAGAGATAAGAGGCAGTTGAAATAGGGTAGTGGGCAAAAGGAAACAGAATAAACTATAGATTTATGTAAAACTTCAGAGACAAATATAATCAATAAGCAGCATAATCATTGATTTTGTTTCCAAATATAACTTGAAATGCATAAAGCAATTATCTTCCTTTCTACAAAATGATTTTAAAATAAAAGAACGGCATTTTAAAACTGAGGGGTCTTGGCTGACAGATGAGAAATAAATATCCGAGTTAGGGAGAGATGGAGAAATGTCATAACAGACATTAAAATTATAAAGGAAATGTTCAAATAAGGAGTTTGTAATATACCAAGAAGCATATATAAATATCAAAAGGAAAAAAAATTGGAAGGTTGGGAAAGGTTGTGAGCAATGATCCTATCTCAGTGGCTCAAGGTATAAGTCGCAATTCTCAGAAAACCAAGAAAAGGAAAGCATAAAATTCTCCCAACCAAAGCACTCCTTGCTTCAAACCTGTTGGGTAATTAGCATATTAGATACAACTTGTCCAAGAAACAAACAAGTTATTATGAAAATTCGGAATCTTATATACAGTGAAAGAATCCCACAAGATTTCATTGAGAAAAAATAGCACCGTCTATATAGAATGCCATCCATCAAAATGGCATCACATTTCCTAAGAACAGCAACAAGTCAGTCAATGAGTAGAAGCAGTTTAATATTCTAAAGGAAATGACTTCCAACACAGTATATGGCCGTCTTTCAGTCAAGTACCCCACATAATAATTTCAGGCAGACAATCTAACTCAAATGATTATATAATTCATGCTTTCTTGTTACACTTGAAGACATGGTACTCTAAAATTGTGGACATTAGAAATGAGGAAAAACAGCAGACCTTAAGGGCACACAGAACAGAGTTCTAGGAAAATATACCTCTGCTGTGGAGGAAAATGAGTCTAAAACTGATCACTCCAAAATCTTTTGGACATGTTGCAGCAGAACACTGATAAGGTATCTGATGCTGCTCAAAATCTGAGAGGCTATCCAGAAAAATGTCCCTTAAATTTGGCAGACTTCAGTGTAAGACAAAAGGAAATATTTTCTCTTCTCTGTTTCTCCATCTCATCCTTCTTCATTCCCTCCTCCACAACCTCCTCCTCGTTCCGTTTCTTCCTTGCCATCATACTCGAGAATGCTCTCCATATAAATGCATTAAAGGTAGGAACTAGCATCAACATCCCCATACAATTACTAAATCACTGTAAAAGAACAAATGACTTGAAGTAAAAACCAAAGAAGCAGAATAATATCTCATCAAGAGAAAAAAGAATACAGATTAGGGTCTAGAACAATGGCTCAGTTATTGCAGAAGACCCAAGTCTTATTTGTAGTATCCATGTTCACTGTAACTCCAGCATTAAGAGGATCCTATACCCTCTTCTTGCCTCTGTTGTCACTTCATTAACATATGCATATGTGTAAAGACACACATGCATACACACATATACAATTTTAAAAATTCAATAAATCTTAAAATAAAAAATTTAAATTTAGAGTAAAACAGTCTATCATGTAGAAAAACAGTAATGGTATTTACATATTCCTCAATCAAGAGGAACTCTGCAATCTCCACCAAGAAATATTTATTCAATGTTTTATTTATGTCAGAATAAATGCAGTAAAATACAAGAAAGTGATGTGCTAGGAGCAAGAGTTGGCAAGGAACCCCAAATTCTACCAGAGAATCCCTTTCTCAAAACACAAAGGACTGAGCAAATCCAAGGTGAAAACCAGAGACCCCCCTCCAATCAGTAAAGTAGGGACTTTAGCTCTAGCAGTCCCTGTGATGTAGTTAACTGGCTGCAATGGAACTAACAAATGGAAGGAGCTCTATCACAAGGCATGCAAAGCCTAGTCAAGATATTTAAAATTAAACGTGGAAAGCACAATGTTAGCACTTCTATTAGTGCTTCAAGACAATAACCTTTTCACTTTACAACAAAGAAGGAAAACAATCTAAAGACATCAGAGGAGACAGGTTCAAAGCAAAAGACTTAAAACACAAAGTTAGGATACCTGTCCATTTGACAGTGTTAATAAAAAAACTAGCCATTGACAAGCAAATGATATCTGTAGCACACATAAATGATAAAGGAATCATTGATAACACACTGAGAATATAATTTTTAAAAGAATGCATCTACAGAGGGGTGAGGCGTTTGGAATTAGGGAGTTAATGGCTGCTGGTGGGGTAGAGTCATTCTTCTCTGGGGGATGAGGAAACTGCTTGTCTGCCCATTCTCAAGTGAATTATCACCATACTATGTATATGGAACAAACATTAATTTGACTCAGTGGTTTATAATAAATAAAAGAAGACATGAAGGTTGGAGGGGGTTGTGTTGAATGTATTCAGGAGAAGTGAGAAGGGGGTTGATATGATCAATACACAATGTATACATATATGAAATTTTCAAGGAATAAAATCACATTTTTAAAGATTGTCATCCAGTAGAAATGAACACAATATAGACAACACAGTCAATAAATTAAAAGGCTCTTGACTTTTTAAATTATATGAATAGGACTATCCCAACTATCCCAACTATCCCAACTATTCCAACTATCACAACTATCCCAACTATCCCAACTATCACAACTATCACTATTCCAACTATCACAACTATCACAACTATCACAACTATCCCAACTATCACAACTATCACAACTATTCCAACTATCACAACTATCACAACTATCACAACTAATTCCAGTTTTGAATTCATCAGTTTTATAAACAATAAAAACTTGATAATAACAAGTATTCACAAGGATGTATATCATCAAGTATTTCCAAGTACAGTCATGAAGGAATGAGAAGTTATACATGTATACATTGTGTTGATTGTGATTAAGACATTTAAAATGTTCGGCAGCAGTGGTTTATGTCTTCAGTCCCACCACTCGGGAGGCAGAGACAGGTGGATCTCTGGGAATTTGAGGTCAGCTGGTCTACAGAGTTAGTGCCAGGACAGGCTCCAGAGCTACACAAAGAAACTCTGTCTCGAAAAAAAGAAAAAAGATTTAAAATGGTAAGATACTTTTAGAAGAACATGCACTTTCATTCAAAAACATGAAAAAAAATGCCCAGATAGGAAATGTATTTATTTTAGAACAGTAACCAACTATATAAGCACTGAGGAAAAATGGAACCTCAGCAGGATCTTTTTCTCTGGATAATGATCCTTCAAATATTCCAAATCCTAAACAATAAGTGGCAGGTAATAGATCTTCATGTTTTATAGATACCATTTGTACATCTAGTATAATTCATGGTTTTTAAAACCTATTCCACCTCAAACAGGGTTAAAATTTTTAAAAATGTAATCAAGAATTATTTCACAACAAGGCAAAGGCTGTTATTAAAATAAGCATACTTGGGATTTTGGACACAACTTCTTAAATATTCAGTGAGGAGAATTAAAAAGTTTAGAAAACACCCCCAACAAACATGAAAAATTACACATTTAATATAGTAATAAATAACTAAGAAAATGTGTAAAATTCACATATCATTTCACATATTTCTTCTGTCCATATGTCTGAGTATTCCACAATTTGCTGAAAGGAACTGACAATCTCCAAAGACAACTGGCTTTTTGGACTATTAATAACTGTGTCTAACTTTTATTTGCAACAGTATTTCAAAGTGCATTAAAAATAAAATAAAGTGTCTTTCTTTCACTGATACCCAAGTGGGGAAATGGATATATTTTCACACATTCACTTGTCTGTACTGAGCACAGAAGAACTCTCCACCTCACTGAGGGAAACAGAATGGTGAAACCTAAGACTATACAATGTAGCCTGGGTACTGTGCACTGGTGAGGCTTACCATGATTTTACCTTGAGCAAACCGTCAGGACTTCTCTAAACCACAGTTATCAATATCCTGCCCACACATAGGTCCCCACATTTATGCTTCCTTTCATTTAAACATTAATATTATATTCTGTTCTCATTGCCAAGTTAAGGAAATCTGCTGAAGTAATTATTAAATATCTTCTACCTCTACTATAATTAATGATTAATATTAATACCCTTCATTACTTCTTTACCAGAGTCTATAACCCTACTGCATTAATTAAAATGAATGTATTTGGTACTTCATTGGTGTAATGTGTTATGAGGCTTGTGAACAAGACTGCTTTCTGAATCTTCAAAATGAATCACTCAAAAAATATAGAAAATCATAAGGTAAAAGAATATCACTGTATACTCAGACTGTTAAGCTGTCAGAAGCCAAGAATAGGATCAGTTAAAACTCTTAAGGCAGATGAGAAAGATGAAAAGAAGTGCCAGGGACCAATCAACACTTTCTGAGTCAGGTTCAAGTTCTGATATGCATCCTGAAATTTTACTTGCCTACTTAGAATAGTAAAGACACTACCAAGAAATACTAATGTAAGACAACGAAAGAAGGGAAGAAGTTTAGGCAGTTTTTCTGCCCTGACCACACACTCTGCATCCCAATAGGTGATTCTAAATTACACATAGACTTAATATTATTTATAAATGCTTGGCAAATAACTCAGGTTTATTTCTAGCTAACTCTTACATTTAAATTAACCCATATTTCTATTTATGTTTTGCCACTTGTCACCTCATTTTCTACATGTCCTGCTCACTTAGTGCCTGGCTGGCAACTCCCTTGACTTGGCCCTTCTTCTCCCCATCATTCTCAGCTTAGCATTCCCATATTACTTTATCCTATTCAGCTATAGGCCAGTCAGACAATTTATTAAATAAATCACAGCATCACATATTTACAATGTAAAGCAATATTCTACAGCTAAGAAGAGAAAATGGGAGGGATGAGGAGAGAAGAAGAGTTAATACATTTTGAGTTGAACAGAAATTCCTTTTGTGTTTTGAGCTTTGTCAGTTTTTCATAATGTTTTACTGGCTGCAAAGAATGGAAAGTTCAAGGGATCTTTAAGGTGCCTCTATCTGGATGATAGATACTTCCAAACTCCTACATGGAAGGTAAAGTTTAGTGTTAGTCAGACTTTTGTGTCAACTTGGCAAGATTCCAGGAGAAACAATAAAAGGAGAAAGGGCTTCTTTGGCTCACTGTTTCATTGTTTTTAGCCCATTATGGCCAGGAGAGCATGGCAGAAGAGGTGGCTAGAAGAAGAGAGGAGGGTCCGGGAGTTCATAAGGCAGAAGAGTGGCCAGGAGTTCAAGGCAGAGGAGTGGCCAGGAGTACAAGGCAGAAGAATGGTCAGAGGACAGAGCAACACCGTCTATGCTTCCTAGAGTCTTGCTTTTCCACCTTTTATGCCCTCTGAGCTGCCAGCTGAAGGGATGGTGCTACTCACATTTATGATGGGTGTTTCACTCTTAGCATCACTCTCAGCTCTTCCAGATGACCCACAAATGGTTCCTAGCACCTACATATGAAGGCTCACAGACACCTGCAACTCTAGTTCTAAGGGATCCGTTGCCCTCTTCTGGCTAACAAAGGCATCTGCCAAATATGGCATATCTGTACACATTCAGGCATACGCTCATTCTCATAAGAGAATAAGTAAAATTTTTTTACAAAATGTCTGTACATACAAGATGAAAAACAATGAGCTTCACATAAGAAATTTTTTTGAACAGACTATAATACTAAGAACACAGTCAAGCATGGTCATTACAAAAAAAATGCAAAAGAATAAGCCACATACTAGATGACAAACCAACAATTTCATTGAGGCTTGTATAGGGGTAACAAGCAAATGCTATTAAGTTAAAGAACTTACACATGCTGGTTGGACATGCTTTAATGCCAGCATTCAGGAGAGAGAGGCAAGCAGATCTCTGTGAGTTTGAGGCCAGCCTGGTTTACAAAAGCTAGTTCCAGGATAGGTTCCAAAGCTACAGAGAAACCCTATCTCAGAAAGCAAACAAACTAAATAATAATAATAGAATAAAAAATAGAAGAAGAACTTAAACAGTCCAATTTCAAAGTTGTTTCAGAGGAACAGAAACAATAAATTAAGGTGATTATGATTATGCACCAAACAGACAATTAAAACAAGAGAGAAAAAAAAGAGATAGAAAACAGACAAAGATAAAATGAAATTGGATTTCTGGTTCCAGTCTAAAAATCTCTATGTAAAGAATGTGTTTGATCTATGTGTTGATTCGGATTAAATAGTTATGGTACAGAAATGTTATTCAATACCCAGGCTCAATGGGTTTGCACTGAAGGTCACTGGGAGGTCACTTGTGACAAAGCCACAAGGAAGCCACCCATATGTCATCAGGTAGGTTTATTTTCTTCTTTACTGACTGTCTTTTCTGTTATTCAGAGTTGAAAGATGTATTTCTAATTTAATTGTCAAGAATAAGGGCCACAGGGCTATACAGGGACTTCATTCTCCTTTCAATATTAACTCAGTACAAAATGCAGACTCAGTTTTTGGTAATTACTGTTTTATCTCCATTCTTCCTCAGTCCCAGAGCAGAATAACGCTTGAATATATCAATATAGAGTGCACACATGCACATAGATACAGGTTTTTATAGATAAATTTAATATTAAATTGGGAATGTGATAGCTAATACTGGTTGACTACATCTGGAATCTACTAAAGTCCATATGGGCACGCCTATGGGGTATTTTCTTGATTGGCTCACTTGAGGTCAAAAGATCAACCCTAAATCTGGGTTACACTCTCTGGTTTCAGGCCATATAACAGGATAAAAGAAGAAAATTTCTGCCTTCTACTTCCTAGCCCTCAGTCTCCCTGGCATGTTCATCTACCCTTTGGTGCTATTAAAACCTACTTTAAGATCCCAACGCAGACCAAAGACAAGGTGAGATATGTATTGCAGACCACATAACTTCCAGATTTTCGGTCTTTGTGTTGGTATATGGCTGTTGTAGCACTTTCCAGATCATAACCAATAAGCCATTCTAATAAATACACATATATAATTTATTCTATCAGTTTTTTTTTCTAGAGAAACCTGAGGAGGGTCCAAAATTAAGTTTTTAAGTTTAAAAAATGACATAGTTTCAAAATACAAAATGACCACATAGATTTACTTATGCACTTTAAAATATAGGTTTTGCATATTTACAAACATAAACTTACAGGCAAATTGAAGTTTGGCTTCTCTGCTCACTATTGTTCCAAGAGAATTTGTGGCAAAACACTGGTAACTTCCTGTATCCCAGTTTCTGTTGGGGTTAATAACCATGAGATTTCCTCCATTCAGTTTGTAACGATGGTCCAGACTTGTATCAATATCGCTGCCATTCAGCTGCCATCTGAAAAGAAAATGTCAAGGTTATTTCTCCTCTTACCAGGCCTATGCTTAAATAAATGGCTCAATGCTTAAAACTCCCATTCAAACATCTAAAGACTGGAATCTCGACATTCAAAAGGTTGAGACAAGAGGATTTCTACAAGCCTTAGGCCAGCATAACTAGCTAGTAAGACCCCATCTCAAAAACAATAAAAGATAACAAATACATAATTTTTGAGAGGCAAAGAGTATAAAGTTCAGTAGAAACTATAACATAGCAGCATCTCAAAGTTAAAAGTGGTGATTGGTTTTCTGAAGAGCTGGGGATAATTTAGCTTGCTCAGTAGCTCACTAGGGAAATATTTAAGCTAGGTCTATGTGAGCAAAGATGAAGCAGAAAGTTGAGGTAATTATCTCAAAAACTTCAGGCCAGTCTCATGCTGACAACCACATAAGGGGTAGCACATTTCTTTGATTTATCTGGCCTGACTGAGCACATTTAATAAATTAATTGCTAACTGTTCAACTCTCCAGTTCAATTTGTCTGAGTAAAGACCTGTCCTGGGGTGTTCATTCTCCCCTCTTCTGAAGTCTCCATAGAGCTATTTACACAACAGTGCATTGGAGGAAAAGACCCTAACACCACCTAAGGGGCTGACAAATTGAAGGAATAAACCCAGAGGGTACACACATTAATAAAAAAAGAAAGAAAAAAGAAAAGAGAGAGATTTTTAAATAAAACTATGAAAGTCTTATCTTTAAATTTTAACCAATATTAAAAGCTTTTAAACACTAAGTATATTAGGCACACCAAAGTAAATTTCACCAACAAAAGCCCTACCCATGTGCTACCATAAAAGGATGCATTCATGTTGTAAATTAATTCACTCATTTTGTTTATTTTCTTTTTTATTAAAAAATTTCCACCCCCTCCCCTC